>JAJAGP010001837.1:0-122500 GCA_025084515.1 Ancistrus triradiatus | reverse complement strand
CATTATGATAATGGTCATCATGTGAAAATTCTTTGCACATATATAAACACACTAATGAGGTATATAACTGATGTCAAGTACCAGTGCATCCAGTCTTTCCAACAGGACTTTCAGCTGGTCACTGTTTTTAGCTCTAAACATCCGAATAAGGGCATTTGAATACTTGTCCAGGGAGGTGTGAAAACGTTTCACACAGGGTCCACACCAGTTGATTTCTTGAATTCTGCATATACCTGACAATTGCGCAAACAAGACACACACTATCAAAGTCAACAGTGGAAATAATTAACGTTTGCTTTAACTTTTTCAGCACTACAAATAGAGTGAGCATTTTAATAACAAAAATAAAAAAAACTGTGCTACCTGCTGCTCTAGAAAACGTCCTGGCCATCTTTCCATTACAGCTGCGACAGGGGGTTCATCATTAATAACTTCTCTCCTTCGCATTGAGAATGTTGCTTTCAAACCTGCAGTTGGAAAATGGGCATTTTGCGGTTTCATGATTCTTCAAGTGAATGCTTAGGTGCCTGAAGTATGTTTTCTCGTCACAGATATCTTTAAAATCACATGTCTCACAACTTAATGCAACATAGTGTGGTTGTTCACATTTAGAATGTACCCTACTTAGATGAGTTTTTAAAGCACTTACAGTTTGGAATGTACACACACAGTCCAAATACAGGCACTGCAGAGGTCTGTTACTCAAGTGATGCCAGTGCTTTAGTCTGTAATGCTTTATAAGTGGGTCTTGTTTCGCATTGGAAAACTTGCAGTATCGACACTCAAACATGCTTGTTGCTTCTCATGCATAATATGATTGTATTAGTAATCTTACAGTTAAAAAATACAATTCTCTGCAAAGTTTGCAATTACCTGTGCAGAGAAATTTTGACATCGACGGGTTTTTTCTTGTCTATTCTTCTGCAGGGGGCGCGGCCCGGGGAGGGAGGGGTGACGAGGCGCGGGGCCGGCGCGCATTGTTGCTTCTCATGCATAATATGATTGTATTAATCTTACAGTTAAAAAATACAATTCTCTGCAAAGTTTGCAATTACCTGTGCAGAGAAATTTTGCATCGACGGGTTTTCTTCTGTCTATTCTGCAGGACAAAACAAATACGGATTAGACAAGATAACTGCAAACATGTATTAAAATACTATATGAATTGGTCAATAACCTCATGGATTTCGATGCCCACTGTGCTAACTGTCTTTGTATCTGTAACTTAACCCTTTTTAAATTAACCAATTAAAACAGCATTATGCAATGTGTTTACTTTAAATATTGGAAGGACAACAAAAACAGTCAGGAGAATAAAAGCAGGCTAAAATGTGGTGTTCGTTCCCTGCTGAGAGTCGCCCTGTAAAATCTATAATTTCTGAAGCATTAATCAATATCAGTGCTTCAATATTCAATATAGCGATACTTATTATAATAACAATGGAAACCCCCATCGTTCTAGCGGTACCGGTGTCAAAGTAAACAAAAACGTCATTATTAAAATAAAATCTTTTCATTTAAAGTCAAATGAGTCTTGTACATTAATCTACACACAAATCTCTCCTGAAAAACGTTAACTGGCGACCGCAGCACACCAGTGCCAGTATCTCACCATATACCACTCTCTCTCTCATGTATTTTTGCTTAAGTATTTTAATATGTACAACACTTACAACCTTTCAAAATGTACAGCTGACTCTGTGTACTGGGCTACTTAATGCCAATGTGCAAATTGTACATTATGTTATTTGAACTATCACCATAAGACTTAATTGATTAGATATTTATGAACGTTCTGGAGAACTTTGGGTTTAACCCAGGTCTTATAGCCATGATGAAGGTTTTGTAGAGCGACACTGAGGGTACTTAAGGTTAGGTCCTCTGTGTGTCTTGGCGTACCCAGGTGACCTGGTTATGAGGAGTACCCAGACTGTTGTGGACTTCATTAAATGTGGTACTTTTTAACGCACAAAAAAGGAGCTGGCTAAGCTGTACCCTGGCTTGTGGAGGAACCTATGGTCTACAGCACTGTGATGAGGTCAGAAGATCTGCCCAATCACCAACACTGATCTTAGAACCTGTGTAGAGACTGTGGAATTTGAGGTAGAGAGTTGGTGCTGTACCTGCTTACCTTTTGTTTCTTACCATCATGTTCCTGTAGGAAGCACAGAGGATCCAATTTCATCCTTTAAAGTAGCTGAAAGATCTTCAGCTGACTAATGGGGAGGGGCAGCAGCCAAACCTGCAAGAGGCAAAGAAAAGTGTGTATAAATGACCTGTCATGATCTATACTGCTTATAATGATGTGTGAGGGAGTTCCTTTGTTCTCCATCAACCCGGCTGTTGGAAATTCCCAGGGAGCAGGTAGAGAACTTCAAAGACCATGACTTAATGACTATTAAACTACAAACAGTAGATAATAGTGTGTTTACTGGTGAAAATAGTGCAGTTAATATTGATGTATTCTTCATGGTTTTAGTTTGTCGGACAGATGAGTGAAGTTTTACACTTAAGAGGCAGATTCAGCTAAATTAAAGCATCTCTAAACTACAGATGCACCAATTCCAATTATTTTTGGCCGATTCTGACTTTCTGTCGAAGAATGATAAATGATAGCATGCAGAAACAGGAGACGTTGGTCTGTACCCAGCTCTATTCTCTCACTAGCTAACAATAACTAATAATAATATAATTAACACAAAGAATAAACATTAAATATAATAAAACTAGAAATTCCCTCTAAAATAACATGGTATAGTGCTAATAATAATATAAGAAATAAAGTAATAATATAATTAACACCAAAGAATAAACATGAAATATAACTAGAGAGGTGCATTTCCTGAAGAAAATGCGAGTGTGATTGCCACTTGCAATGGTCGACCCTGAACCTACCCAAGGGTCCCAAAGGGCATCACGTCACCTCAGATTGCACCTGGGACCAACCCTGCCGAATTTTTTGGACGTAGGTGAAAAACTGACTGAGTTAGGGTCATTGGGCCACCAGGGGCCCCAATGCCCAGCCGGGGTCCACAGGGGCCCCATGGGCATCACATGTCACCTCAAATTGAACCCAGGACCAAGCCTGCCGAATTTCGTTGCAATAGATCAAAAACTGACTGAGTTATGTTCATTGGCCCACCCAGGGGCCCCAGTGCCCAGCCGGGGTCCTCAGGGGCCCCATGGGCATCACATGTCACCTCAGATTGCACCAGGGACCAGGTCTGCTGAATTTCGTGGCCGTAGGTCGAAAACTGACTGAGTTATGATTCATTAACTTTTGGCCCATTCATTTCCTATTGGAAAATTTGGGAATTTGCAGGGCCCCTGTGGGGCCTCCCAAAGTCCGACCGGAAAGCCCTATACAAGCACACCATTCCCGACCAGACCAGACGTAATGGCGCTAGAACGGGGTCCATATCTCGAAAGTTGCGGCAGTTGATACGCGTCGAAAATTTCGGAATTTTCAGAATCGGATTTCAATAGTGTGGTCGCCTATATAGGCCATCACACTAATAATCTGAATTCCCAAGCACAAAAACAGACGGTAAGTCCTGCTGCATGCTGCAACGCGTTCTCCCGAGATACGTGACTCCATGCCTCAGTGTTTTAGCTGAAATAATGAGTTCAGAATATTTACGGTGTAACCTTACAATGAACTAGAGAGGTGCATTTCCTGAAAAAAATGCGAGTGTGGTTGCCACTCTGCAATGGCCCCATGGGCATCACATATCACCTCAGATTGCACCCGGGACCAAGCCTGCCGAATTTCGTGGCCGTAGATCGAAAACTGTCTGAGTTACAGTCATTGGCCCACCCAGGGGCCCCAGTGCCCACCCGGGGTCATTAGGGGGGCCTTATGGGCATCACATGTCACCTCAGATTGCAACCCGGGACCAAGTTGCCAAATTTGAGCCCGTAGGTCAAAAACTGTCTGAGTTACAGTCATTTGCCCACCCAGGGGCCCCAAGTGCCCACCCGGGGTCCATAGGGGCCCCATGGGCATCACATATCACCTCAGGATTGCACCCGGGATCAAGCTTGCCAAAATTTCGTAGCCGTAGGTCGAAACTGACTGCGTTAGTCATGGCCCACCCAGGGGCCCCAATGGCCCACTGGGGTCCCTCGAGGGCCTCATTGGGCATCACATGTCACCCTCAGATTGCACCTGGGGGACCAAGCTTGCCGAATTTCGTGGCCGTAGGTCGAAAAAAAAACTGACTGAGTTACAGTTTCATTGGCCCAACCCAGGGGCCCCAGTATCCCACCCCGGGGTCCATAGGGGCCAAGTGCCCACCGGGTCTATTGGGGCCCTATGGGTATCACATGTCACCTCAGATTGCAACCGGGAACAAGCTTACCAAATTTCATGGCCGTAGGTCGAAAAACTGACTGAGTTACAGTCATTGGCCCCACCCAGGGGTCCCAGAGCCCACCCGGGGTCCTCAGGGTTTCATGGCAATGACATATCACCTCAGATTGCAACCGGGATCAAGCTTGCCAAATTTCGTGGCCATTGGTCGAAAAAATGTTCGAGTTAGTCATTGGCCCAGCCAGGGGACCCCCAGTGCCCACCGGGGCCCAGAGGGGCCAGAGGGTCCAATGGGCATCACATATCACCTCAGATTGCACCCGGGACCCAAGCTTTGCCGAATTTCGTGGCCGTAGGTCGAAAACTGACTGAGTTACAGTCATTGGCCCAGCCAGGGGCCCCAGTGCCCACTCGGGGTCCAGAGGGGTCCAATGGGCATTACACACCACCTCAGATTGCACCCGGAACCAAGCCTGCCGAATTTCGTGGCCATGGGTTGAAAACTGACTGAGTTACAGTCATTGGCCCACCCAGCGGCCCCAGTGCCCAGCCGGAGCCCATAGGGGCCCCAGTGTCCACCCGGGGACCACACGGCCCCCATGCGCATCACATGTCACCTCAGATTGCACCCGGGACCAAGCCTGCCGAATTTCGTGGCCGTAGGTCGAAAACTGACTGAGTTATGATTCATTAACTTTTGGCCCATTCATTTCCTATGGGAAAATTCCCCTGCGGGGCCCCCCAAAGTCCGACCGGGGGGCCCTATGCTAGCACACCATTCCCGACCAGACCCAACGCCATGACGCTGGAACGGGGTCGATATCTCGAAAGCTGCGGCAGTTGAAACGTGCCGAAAATCGTGCAATAATAATAATAATAATAATAATAATAATAATAATAATAATAAACGGAAAAATAATACTTTCGGATTTCAATAGTATATAGGCAACCACACTAATTACATATTTTTAATACAGTGCATGTAATTATGAACTTAAAGATTTTAGACTGACATTGAGACAGATGTTCAAACACATTTAAGCAAGCGCACTTACAGATCCAAAGCTCTCATTATCTCTATAACTGATCCGAATGTTTTAGTGCTGATTTATTCTAAGACAGAAATCAAACACTCACATTTCCCCTTGAGGTAGAGCATCGACTGCGGCCCCCAGGTTTTCGCCAGAGTCGCCTGGTGAGAGAAAAACATCGTAAAGTAACTAATCGACATGGAGTTCTTCAGTTACGGGGAAAAAGACTCAGCTCCAGTCTTTCTGTCCCTGTGGAGTGGCATTTCGCACCAAATGCACCCAGTCGTTCTGTCCCCGTAAAGTGAGAATTTGCACCAAATGGACCTATTTAATCCTCTGCCTGCTTCGAACCATCCATTCCCACAGGAGAAGCGGACGGGCAGCTTCACTGAAATAAAGGTAATCATTCTAATTACTTATATATTATCACAACATGTATTTATGAAGGATAATTAACTGCTTATTTATAAGCTGAGAAGTTACGAGCATAGCGGTAACGTTGAGTGAACTTTTTCTAGACAGGTGTAACTTCCGGAAAGTTCCTCTCGGTTTCCGTGTTTGCTTTACATCGGTAAGGCTTTAACAGAGGATTTTTATTTTTCTTAACGCGTGGCGAAGCGTGTATTTTATTTATTTATTTTTTATTGCATAGGCATGTTTGTAATATTTTTCCAGTCGCATGCAGTTACGTATGTGGATGACGTGATTCAATGGGCGGGAACGGGAACGGTTCCCGCCATCTTTTCTTCATCGCGCCCTAACTTAAAATGCGTGTTTATAATAATGCTGGTGGATTTATAAACATTTACATTGTGGTTAAGGGTCTTGCTCAAGGACCCAACAGTGGCAGCTTGGCAGAGGTGGGATTTGAACCCTGGACCTTCTAGTTCAGAGTACAGGACCTTAACCGCTAGGCTACCACAGTCCCCTATAAAGCGGGACTAGAGAACATTCTGCCGTTTATCACATTCCTGCTCCCTTCCTACTGTCTGTAGGTGCATAAAAACATTACAATTATCCTATAATCCTCATAGTAATAAATGTTTCCCTTACAGATATTGTCTTCTTTTCCGCCTGTTTATTTGTTATTACTTCTGTTAAATGGGAGTGTGTGTGTGTAAATATCTCTGATTCAGTACTTTTATCAATCTACGGATAATTCATCAACCAGGACCAAAGTGCGCTTCCCCAATAGCATAGCAGCTAACTGCCTTAGCATCGTACATATTAGAGCCATGCATTTGCAGTGTTTCCCAACCCCATACTTGGAATTATAGAGGTAACTTACATAGTAGGATCCATCATTAAGTAACACGGGTGTTTTCCAAAACCATAGTTCCATCGAACCTTCGCAAACAACGTCGTTACGTTTCCTACTTAAAACTACAACTCTTAGGTGTGTCGGTAGAAGCTTGGCTTCCTGTTGGTAACGTCATCAACAGAAATGGTCAAGTGCTTTGAAAAAAGAGCTGTAAAAGCATATTTCATAGCATGTAAAAGTTTAATTTTTAAATAAATCATTCCAGTATATTCCAATACAACAGTATTATAATTACTTATTTACTACATATTCACTTTTATTTTTAAAATATACGTTTTTCCATAAAATTTTCTTTGCTAATCTGTTTTGTTCTTCTGCTAATTTGATTTTTACCTCTCCTAATTTTTACTTGAGATGTTATTGTTGTCTACAGATATGTTAAAGCACTCACTAATGTCCTATGGAAAGCTCTGTATAAATAACCTGGTACAAGAAAGACACTAACTGTATCTATAACCATACAGTCAGCAACATCAGATATATAGCTTGATGAATAACGGACAAAAGAAAAAACAAAGAAATATTCATTTGTAAATAATAAATATCGGTTATAATATAGGCTAAAATTCTAATGTCGGACTGTTTACATAGGGGATGTTTGCTTTTCATGTGACTGAAACGCCCTCTAGCGCTTGTATGAGGTTCTTCGTAAATAAATAACACAATAATATTGTTTATCACGATAATTCGGAAGCTGATAATCGTTGTTTAACTTACATTATCGCTAGAGATGCACTCTGGCCATTCCAAAGCATGAACTTTATTCTTCTTTAACCATTCTTTGGTAGAACGTCTTCTGTGCTTAGGGTTAGTGTCTTGCTGCATGTCGCACCTTCTCTTGAGAATCAACTTTACGTATTCAGTATTAAAGCTCACATCCATTATAAATATTGTATAAACATGAAAATATCTCTGGTTGCTTATCTTTTACTCTGGCAAAGCACAGACTACGGAAAGTGCACAGGACAGAAAGAGCAACTGTTACAATCACAAAGCATAAATTCAACAGATGAACAAAGTGAGTTACATGAACATTTAATAAAATAAATATAAATACATCTATTAAAATATGAAACAATGGACCTCACACTAAATTCATTTTAGTTATTTAGTTAGGTTATGTTGTGCTTCGTTACATAATGAGCACAGAACTATCTGAACTCTTAAGAGCTACACTGTAATGACCCAGGAAAAAATGTACTGTGAATTTTCATAGTAAAACTGTGAATTGCTTGACAGTTTTAATGTGATCTGTCACAGTTTGACCATGAAGTTCATAATTTGGCCACTTCATGGTTCTACTCTCAAATTTCACAGTACATTTTTTCCTGGGGAGTTATGATTTTATTAAATCCTGATTTTGTTTGTTCTGCACACAGGACCTCAGAGAGGATCATGAGGGTTCAGGACATTTTGATCTTAATGTTCTTTCTTTGTATTGGTGAGTAACTGGTTTCTATTAAAGATAAATAAAGCACAAGCCTCCTGATATGAGAACGTTACCTAAAAGCTGCTGAACTTATCTAGATGTCGATGTCTCCTCTTTCTCCACAGGATTCCTGCATGTAAATGCAAAGACCATCATATCTGCTCCACTGGGTGCCACCGTGGTCCTGCCCTGTAATGCTAGCACTGTGAGGGGTCAAACACTGTATATTCGCTGGAGAACTGATAGGGAGTTTGTGTGTGATCGATTGGCTAGAGAATCAGTCATATACAGGGTGTGGTCAGGTCAGTCATACACAGGGCGTGTGGATGTTCCCGAGGACGAGCTGCGTAAGGGGAACTGCTTCTTGGTGCTGAAGAACGTCAGCTCTACAGATGAAGGAGTTTATAAAGGCGAGCTGTGGCTGTATGATGATCTGTCTGGTTGGAGATTGAACAGTACTGTTGAATACAAACTTGTTGGTAAGTTGGTTAAACATTCCTAATGTTTTTTTTTTTTTTTTTATCAACTAACCCTATTAACAAAAATAAGAATGTCAGGGTCATGCTTAAATGTGGCATTAAAAACATTCTGTACTACTTATGTGGAATTTCTCCCTCAATTTTTTAAAGTTTGTACAAAAGTGCGTTACATCTGCTTCATTTATTAAAATCCTTCAAAGTAAGATTCACAGAATGTTTTTTCCCTGACAAGTTGCTGCCCACACTCCAAACCAATTGATGGTTGGAAATGCACCTGAAGCTCTGCCAACTGCCAATAGCCACGAGAAGGAGAAGAAGATCAAGAACAAGAAGATCAAGAACAAGAAGATGAAGAAGAGTGACAGAGTGGTAACTGTGGAATACAGCAAACTTGGAGAACGTCAACTTGGAGAAATTAGAATTTAAAATTTACATGAGCAAACTAACCTTATGTAGAGATTAAGTTCTTCCTGATCCATGTGGATTAGAACATGGTAGTTTTTTCAAAAGATATCTGATGAGATTAAAGCAATCTAGCTGGATTAAACTTGAAAACAGGGTTTTCAAAATAGATAACAATTCTTTGGATACTGATTTGGACCTGGATTTCTAAATCTAATCGACCCTTTAATCAGGATTTCAACGTCAACTTTCAGCTTCAACTGGGTTTTTAAAAACTTGAAGCAGAAGTCTAGGATACATTTAATACCGTATCAGGGGATAAATTTTATCTCACCTTGAGAGGAGGATTAAAGCTGGATTGAGAAAGTGTTGAAGACACATGCTGTACAAAAACAACCCCAAAATAAGCATGTTCTGCAAAATTGTTTAAAACATACTTATTTAACCACAAATTAATCTTCATTAAATAAATATGTAATAGTAAAAAATGGTGTTATAAACTTATCGTTCAGGCTGCATTAAAATTCTGAATGAATTCATCATCGACTAATAAATGAACAGAATGTGATTATTGTGATTATTGTTCTGTTAACTTAGTATTTGGAGTTCAAGTAATAACACAAATCTAATCTAACATTTCTTTATACAGTGTAACAAAAAGGTGATAACGTTTTTCGAAATCTTTTCAAAAGTAAGAAACACTTGTTTTGTTTTTTTTTTTCTGAAAACATAAGTTCAGTGAAATCTTGCATAAACTTAAATGTACACTTAGTCTTACACTTAGTCTTCATCAGAAATTACAAAACCAGCTTGTTTTCTTTTATTTTTAAGAAGGGAATTGTGTAATTTAGTCTCCTTCTTTAGCTTTTCAGCCAGATGTGTCTTATTTTGCTATTTCAGTTTCTGTAATTCTTAAGTGGGCAGTCAAAGAATCGATCAGTTTTCTCTCTTAAAGTGGTTCATTAGTTGTTGGTTTTTTTTTTTCATTAACACAAAATGTTATAATATATTTTGTCCAGCAGATGGCCACCTTGAGGAGTATTAAAAGGACAAAAATCCAGATTTAGAAATCCCTATCCTGCCATATTGGGATCAGATTTATCCAGTCTGAAATTTGGGACCAAAATCCATGAGACCAGTTTGATCCTTGATAGGAAATCGGGGGATTTGATTATCCAGACAATCTGATTCAGGATTAAAAGCTTTGAAAAACCGGCTCCAGATGTACTGACATGGTCTTTGGTACAATATGTTTTACTAATTTTATCTTGGCACTTAGTGTTTATTCTCTAGAGCAGCAGCAGCACAGGTACAAGTCAGTTACTGCTTATACACTGTAGCTTGAATGTTTCTGAACCCTGTAGAATTTTCTGTATAAATATGATCTAAAACATTATCAGATTTTCACTCAATCCCTAACAGTGGATAAAGAGAATCCAATTAAAAACTAATTAGACAAGCACATTATGCTAGATCATTTATTTACTAAGGAATAAATAGGTTTAATAACAGTTACATATTATTGAATGTAGCATTATTAGTAAACATTCCAGATGTCTAATAATTATGTCTAATATTTTCTTTTTAAGGTGACACCTGCTCCCACACCAAAAACACATGAAACACCAGCACCTTGAGATGAGTGAGTTTTTATGCACAATAAGTTAATTTGATGTTCAACCAACAATTAGATCCGATCAGTAACACCATCAAACCTTTCATACTACAGATATATTGTATAAAGATATGCTATTTATTGACTCTAAATACTACGGACGGTACGTCGCCGGTACCACTCGTTGTGAAGTTTGGAGCCTCCAAGTTGGCCGATATGGGAGATGATATTTTGGGTGTGTTTATGCAGTAGATGAACCTTGGAGCCAGAGCATGCGCAGTAGAGACTGTAAGCAGGATGGTATTTCCGCCCAAACCCACCTCCCTTTTAATGCAGGGAACATTTTAGGGCTAAATATATATATATATATATATATATATATATATATATATATATATATATATATATATATATATATTGTTTTTTTTTTTTTTTTTTAGAAAGTCTTTCTTCCCAGAAGAAAGAAATTCTCTAAATGAGATCTTAAGTTTGTTTCATTTACTTCTCCTAGACATATTTAAGACGTGTTTGAGATCAATGTGAGATTTAAGCTTATTTCTCCTGTTTCTTAAATTCGTCTTAAGTTTGTCTCATCTCAGATTCGTCTCATCATGCAAAACATAAGAAACATTTGAGATCCTCATAATTGGCTTTTTTCGGTCTCTTCTAACAAGTCAAAGTTCCACCTTATTGTTTGACTCATAACAAGAAATCCATAAGAAACAGCGAATTCCCAATTTTCTGAATATACCCCTTGATAAACTTATCTGTCATTTACTGATACTCAAATCCATTTATTTTGAGAAAGTAATTCTAAATTAAAATCACAATTCAAATCTCCATATGTGGTATGTTTAAAGTACACAAGTTTATTTTCTGCACAATTTACTTTTACTTACAGGTGTAGATAAGGCAACAATAAAAGTATCCAAAGAAAAACTAAAAAAAACTAAATACAATTTCAAAATATTTGCTTCCATGTTCTATCAGAGCCAATTCTATTTCTGTTGCTCTTCATGCTTGTGTTCTTAGTTATATATTTACAAAACGTTTCAAGAGTTAAATGTTAAAACTGTCACTGTGTTCCCTGACAGTATGATGGACTTAAATTAAAATAGAATTAAAATTATACAATGCGTGACTCCCTCTCAAATTCATCACTCATTCTCTCGCATTGAACTTATTCCACACAAGCAACTCCATTATACTGCATATATGAAAAAATCTACAATCCATCCAACAGTAAGCTCTGATCATGCCTCAATTACTTTTAGTTTTAGTGACATACAAAAAAACTACAAAACAGGCCAAGATGGTGATCTAATACATCACTCATCAAAGACAAAGAATTCAATATTCAAACATACAAATAATTCAATTAATTCAATAAAAAATCATTCATAGGACACACATTACTCAATACAAAATGTTCAAAATGGGATTTAGTAATTTTCAAGCATATGGTACACAGTGCGTAACCACAAAACTGACGACTATTTTCACTCGTTCTGGACTTGCAGACTAGTCCACAAATTCTGGGGAAAAGTAACTTCAGAATGATCTCTGTGCCTGGGGAGCAACATTCCTATGTCACCCTCCGTATGTCTATTTAGGAAACCTCTCAGTGGTACAATCACTAATCGAAAGCACTATTCCATTACTTATATTGTTAAGTATAGCAGCAACAACAACAACAACAAAAAACTACTAAATTGGAAAGATAAAAAAAAATTACCTAACACAATGGACCAATCTATTAAAAGAGCACCTAGCCTCAGCTGCAAACCGAAACAAATTAGGCACTTTAATCTAGTCTTCTCAATAATGAGTGAACTTTGTAGTAGTGGCCCTATAATGTAATTAAAAAAGCAACTTGCACTCTCTCAAATGCAAATTTGTTAGCAAAATGTACATTATGATTTTTTTCTCTCACTGTCTCTGTATATTGTTTGTAGGTATAAATGTATGCATTTATATTTAAACTGTCACTCGGTATATTAACTCTATGCTGCTGTAATTGAACGACCACTATCGCATTTAAACACTGGTTATTTTAGGTTTTACATATGGCACAATGATCATTCAGGGCTCAAATTGAAGTAAACACTTGGGCCAACATATTTATTCACCTCCAGTCTTCTATTTTCATCATTTAGGTTACATTTGGGAAGATTAAATGCAAAAAAAAATGTCGAAAATCAAAAATCGCCTTTAATTTTTTGAGATTATAATTTGTGTGTGGATGCTGGTGATTGAACATTTTCCATGCTGCACATTTTCTGTTTCAACAGGGACTTGTGAAGCTAAATCCAACATTTGGAACAGATACAACAAAGTGTTCAAGAGTTACACAGATTTTTATCAAGGGTCATCATTTGTCTCAAAATTTGCCACAACCTCTAACAATACAAATAAAAAGAAGCCTGTCACTATAAATCAAGTGGTTGCAAGTTTTTTATGTCTTCTGTAATAGAACAAACAAATATTAGTCACAATTCAGTGTTCTTTTGCTTTTTATTGGAATAAATCCACCATAATTGAGACCTGCATTGTTCTGCCAGGCAGAGAATGGAGATTCCAGCCCCTCCTCCCTCCGCTCTGTGTGTGTGTGAGCGTGCTGGGGTTGGTCTCTATATAAGCCGTAGACTCTTAGCTGTCCATTGGAACACAGCTCTGTCACTCAGCGCTCACACAGACCCAGGGATTTGCATATATGTCTAGCCATAGGCCAGCTGCTGTGAATTGGGGAGGTGTAGAAAACCGCTGCACCAATACACTTTACGAGCTCTTGAATAACTAATAAACTTAGTACTTGCAGAGTCCACCGATAGGGGATATCTTATGCACCCTTGGACAAGGGAAACTTTGTTTTGTGTAATGGGAAACGTCCAAAGAAGAGCTTGCGTTGGAACGAATGGATTTTACGCAACCACATAACCATGCAAAAAAGCGCTTTACTGACGTTTTATCGGCAATGTAACGGTATCATGGACTTGTTTAGACGGTAAGTGAATTTTCTTTGATAAAATAAAAAGTTATTTTACATCCTAAGTACATTTTAAAAGGCAAAATAGTTGGATGTTTTGCGCAAAGAACATGGCGGACAGCTGTGTTTGGTACGTGAATTCAAGTCAAGTCAAGTCAAGTCAGATTTATTTATATAGCGCTTTTTACAATGGAGCATTGTCTCAAAGCAACTTTAGGCCAAGGTTTTAGATTATCTCCTAATAACTACGTCCAATCTCAAATTGAGCAAGCCTAGGGCGACAGTGGGCAAGGAAAAAAAACTCCCTAGTTCTAGGAAGAAAACCTTGGGAGGACCAAGACTCAAAAAGGGACCCAACCTCCTGGGCGCGTAGATGATAAATCTAAGAGCGAACTAAAAGCATGGAGTCAAAGTTTGAATAGAATGTGAAGTATGCACATCGACATTAATGTGGCCGGGGTATGATGATAAATCTAAGAGCGAAACTAAAGTCATGGGAGTCATGGTCGAATAAAAATGTGAATTATGCACAGTGGAGCTCCATCAGATGTACATCATGTGTAGGGCCGGAACTGCCGGAACACAGCTCGGAGAGAAAACAGAAAATGTAATTAGTTATTGATTAAGAGCACAGTGTCTATTAACAATCACTGATGCCAAGTGTAGCATGAGACCCCCGGCAGCATTAGCTATAGCAGCATAGCTAGAAAGCTAGAAAGAGGAGAACTGGTAGGAAACACAGCCAAGAGGGAAATCACATGAGACATTGGCAACCCCACGAGCGGCAGAAGACAGCAACCCAACGTCTCTGATCACCATAAGACTCTTTGACTATGAACCCCCTGCTCTGCCCTTATTCTAATGCAAGGATGCATGATTCAAGATCACGAGGACCGAAGCCTAGTTCAGCCAGACCGCCCACTCGACACTCCCCCAAGGCTAGCGGACAAGGCAGGCAGGTCAGGACATGAACTCCAGACTCCGGCCCCCAGCAACCCAAAACATGCAACCTGGTCTAAATCTAGTCAAAAGCCTGCGTAAATAGGTATGTCTTTAGCCTAGACTTAAAACTTTGGAGGGTGTCTGAATTTTCGAACGATAGTGGGAAGTTTATTTTCCATAGTTGGGGGGGCCATGTATGAGAAAGCCTTTCCCCTGCTGTGACTTTTTTAATTCTAGGAACTAAAAGAAGTCCTGCACCCCTGCGAACGAAGTAGACGAGTTGGATTGTAAAACTCTAAGAGGGTCACTCAGATAATGTGGGGCCAGGCCATGTAGAGCTTTATAAGTTTAAGAAGTATTTTGTAATCAATGCGGAATTTGACTGGTAACCAGTGCACAGTGATGACAGAACAGGAGTGATATGATCAAATTTTCTACGTTCGAGTTAGCACTCGGGCAGCTGCATTCTGGAACTAACTGAAGTTTATTTATAGATTTACTAGAGCATCCAGTAAGTAAGGCATTACAGTAATCCAACCTTGAGGTTATAAACGCTTACTGAACAAGTTTTTCCGCATCATTAAAAGAGAGGATATTTCTAAGTTTAGCGATATTACGTAATTGAAAGAAAGCAATTCGAGTGGATGCTGCTAATGTGCGCATCAAAGGAGAGATCTGAGTCAAATGTGACCCCTAAGTTTTTTTACAGACGGACTGGGCAATACTGGACAGCCATCTAGATTTAGGATAGATGTAGCTAACCTGTTCTCTCACAGCCTTGGGTCCCACTAATAGCACTTCAGTTTTATCTGAGTTAAGTAAGAGAAAATTAAATAACATCCAATCTTTTATTTCCTTTACACAGTCCTCGATTTTGTTGATTGTAAGGCTGTCATTAGTTTTTGGCTGATATGTACAGCTGTGTATCATCTGCATAGCAGTGGAAAATTAATGCCATGTTTACGAATAACTGAGCCTAGTGGCAGCATGTACAGAGAGAATAAAAGCGGGCCAAGCACTGACCCCTGAGGCACGCCATACTTCACTTTTGAGAGCTTAGATCTTAGATTATTTATAGAACAAACTGGTACCGGTCAGTTAGTAGGATTTAAACCAAGAAAGTGCTGATCCCTTAATACCTACAGTATGTTCTAGTCTGTTTAGTAAAACATCATGATCTATAGTGTCAAAGTGCTGCACTTAAATCTAAACAGAACAAGAAAAGAAACACATCCCTTATCTGAGGACATTAACAAGTCATTTAGTACCCTAATTAATGCTGTTTCAGTACTATGATGGGGCCTGAAGCCAGAACTGAAATGTTTCATAAATTTTCATTCCTTTGGAGGTGACTACAGAGCTGCTGATAGACAGCTTTTTCTAAGATTTTGGACAGAAACGGTAGATTTGAAATTGGTCTATAATAAGATATCACACAAGGGTCAAGATTGGCTTTTTTAATCAGTGGTTTGATAACGGCAGACTTAAAGGATTCGGGCACATAGCCTAAGGTAAGGGATGAATTTAAAATAACTAACACTGGCTCTATAACACTAGGTAATACTTGTTGAGTAGACGTGTAGGATTGGATCTAACAACATGTTGATGACTTAGACGAGCTGATCAGTGCGGATAGTTTCAGTATTAGTAATTGGGGTGGGTAAAAGATTCTAATCTTGATTTTACGGCTAATTGAACAGATGTCTTCACTAGTGCTGCATCTGGAAGGTTGCTGAACAGTTTGGTGATGTGATGAGCATTGAGTTTTATGCCTAATGTTTTCTATCTTATCATTAAAGAAAGTCATGAAATCATTACTGTTAAAATTACACATTAATGGGAGAGTCACTTTCTGTGGGGTTTTTTGTTAATTTGGAGACTGTATTAAGAGAAAATCTTGGATTATTCTTATTTTTCTCTATGATTGAAGAGAAAGTATGCAGCTTTAGCTTTAGTGAGGGCATGCTTGTACTCTGCCAAGCTGTCCCTCCAAAGCAATCTTAAACACCTCCAATTTACTATGTTCTCCACTTGCGCTCTAAATGGCCGTGTTCTTTGCTTTAAGGTACGGGTTGTGGTCATTATACCATGGTGCTAGCCTTTTTTCCCTAATACGTTTGACCCTAGCAGGGGCAGTCGTGTCCAGGGTTGAGCGAAGCACACATTATAATTGCTCATTTACACACTCAAGATGATTTATCTCCGTAGGTGTGTATTAAATTTTAAAGTCTGGTAGGTTTTTAATAAACGCAGCTGGAGTAGCAGATGTGATAGTGCGCTTGGTGTGATAACGAGGCAGAAGGGCATTTTATTTATTAGAGATAGCTCAAATACTAAAAGATAGGTGATCTGAAATCGAATCACTTTGCGGGAAAAAACATCAAGGTTATCTATATTGATACCAAATGTTAATATTAGATCTAAAGTATGATTACAGCGGTGGGTTGGTCCCATCACATTCTGAGTGATACCCATGGATTCTAAGATGGACTCGAAAAGCAATTTGGAAGTGGATTCCTCCTGCTCATTGTCAAAGTGAATATTGAAATCACCTACAATTAAAGCCTTATCTGTTGACAGTAGTAAGCAGGAAAGAAAGTTAGCAAATTCCTGAAGAAATTCTGAATAGGGACCAGGCGGGCAGTAAATAGTGATAAGCTGAAAAGAGTGTGGTTTTGACTTCCATAACGATGGATCAGTCACATTAAGAATCAGTATTTCAAAAGAATTAGCCTTGTAATGGGATTTAGCTGTAACACCTAACTCTTTGTCAAAAATTGTGGCTATGCCTCCCTCCCGACCATTAGGACGAGAGCGACTAGCATGACTGTATCCAGGAGGTGAGGCTTCATTTAAGGCTAAATATTCATCAGGTCTAATCCAAGTTTCAGTGAGACACAGAGCGTGTAAGCGTTTATCAGTGATCATTTCATTGACAATTACTGCGAGGTGGATGGACTGATGAAGTCGAGTTCCAGGTACTCGGTGATGTAATCTGACATGGACTTTTCTTCGGCCAACGACAGAGGATACAGGCGCGCTTTGGGTAGAGAAGCGCCCGGGAGGAGATCGATGGCACAGTCGTAGGAGCGGTGTGGAGGAAGAGGAGGTGGCGAGGCCGTTCCAAAGACCGGTGCTAGGTCTCTGTAATGGTCGGGCACGTTATGAGGAAGAGGTGGAGGCTCGGAGAGTGGGAGTGAGTTGACCTGCAAGGCTGGTCGGAGCAGGCAGAGATCTTGACAATGTGATGACCATCGGATGAGCTCGCGAGCAGATCAGGAGATGAGAGGGTCGTGGCGACGAAGCCAAGGAAGCCCCAGGATGATAGGATACGTCAGGGACCTGACCGGCAGTAGAGAGAGAGTCTCCTGGTGGATAGCGCTGGTGAGCAGGCAGAGGGGAATGGTGACATGGGTAAGGAGACCCAAGCCGAGAGGCCGTCCGTCGGCCGCGGTGATGTGGCGACCGTTGGGGAGAGCAGTGCAGGGTATCTTCCAGTTGTTGACGAGGTGGTCCAAGATGAAGTTTCCCTGGGCGCTGGAGTTGATCAATGCTGTGAGGGGTACATCAGCGTGAGCGAGCCTCAAAAGCACAGGCAGAGTGAAAGAAGAATCAAGAGGGATTCGACTCACCCGAGGTATGCGTGCCGGGTCCCTGGCACGTGTGCTGAGTGGCCCGAGCGGCGGAGCGAGGTCGCAGGCGGGGCGTAGATGGCGGTCCGAGCCGCAATAGCAGCACAGGCCTTGTTCGAAGCGGTGGCGGCGCTCCTCGGAGGACAGGTGGGTGCGAGCGAGTTCCATGGGCTCGGGAGGAGGTGAAGAGTCGCGGAGAGGAGGAGGAGTGGGCCGCGGAGCGGAGGTGGACTGGTTAACGAGGAGCTGGTCCAGACGGATGGTGAGCGTGATGAGCTCCTCCAGAGACAGGTTAAGGTCACGCCCGGCCAGTTCTCTCCTGAGGTTGGGACGCAAGCCCTGGTGGAATGCGACGAGAAGGGCAGGTGTGTTCCATCCACTCTGACCAGCCAGGGTGTGGAATTGTAAAACATAGTCGACGGCAGAGTGGCGGCCCTGCCGTAGAGTGAGTAACATGTCGCCTGTAGATCGTCCCTCGCGAGGGTGTTGAAAGACGGTGCGGAAAGCGGCCAAGAAGCGGCTGTAATCCCTAGCTTCATCACCTTGCTGTGTCCAGATGGCTGTGGCCCAATCCAGGGCTCGACCAGAGAGGAGGGAGACTACTAAGGCGATGTGAGCCGCGTCGACCTCTGGCGGTGAGTGGGTGAAATACAGGTCGCATTGGAGAAGGAAGCCTTCACAGCGTTCTGGGTTGCCGGTAGAGAGATTCTGTAGACTGAACGAGGAGGCCTAGGAGGACTGGGAGGAAGCGGAACAAAAGTAGGAGACCCCGCAGCGGCAGGAGAAGGCGTTAGCTGAGACACGCATAGAGTGAGTTCGCTGATGGAGGGAACCAGCACGTTGAGCGAGCGTTGGTTATCCGCGAGGAGCGAAACTGCTTGGGCCACTTCCTGAAGTTGAGCGCGGAGTTCGGCGAGCTGCTCCGCTGGGGACGGGGAAGGATCGGCACCACTAGCCGCTGTCTCCATGTTGGGCTATACAAACTGTAACGCCGACGGGAGATAGGAGACAAATGCAGGCAGTGGAGTAGTGACAGGAGGCTTTATTGAGGCACAGGTTTTCAGAAGGTAAGGCAGAGCTAGGTAACTAGGTGTGGTAACCTCATTGTGTAGCGACTGACAAGTTAGAGAGACGGAGACTAAATAGGGGAGAGAGGCGAGAACAGGTGTAGGCAATCAACACGAGGGAGAGGATGAGCGAGGCAGAGTGCGAGCGGGCGGAGCGGCGCTGGAAGCGGGCGTGACAACAAGAGATACAACGCATGGGCTAAGCTAAACGTGACAAGAAATATACAAGGCATGGGCTAAGCATGGCTAGGAAAACATGACAAGAATATACAAGGCATGGGCTAAGCTAAATGTGACAAGAATATACAAGGCATGGGCTAAGCTAAACTGGCAAAACCTGACAAGAAATATACAATGCATGGGCTAAGCATGGCTAGGAGGACGTGACAAGAATGTATAAGGCATGGGCTAAGCTAAGCTAGAAAAACATGACAAGAATATACAAGGTATGAGCTAAGATGAATCGATGAATCTAAGGCATGAATCGAATGAAAAAAGGACACGATTCCATGAACGCCAGAGTCCAGGGGCAGGTGAAGCTGCAGCAAGAACACAGTCCCAACGGGCGAACGATGATAACGACCAGTAATCCACAATGACGAAGGGTGCCAAGAGAGATCACCACGAAAATGCATACTTCCATGGACCCACGATGCCACGTGTGTAGGTGCATTATGGTCCCGCAACACGATGGTGAGCGCGTGCCGTTTAAATAGCGTTCGTGATGAGTGTAAATGAGTTCCAGGTGCGGCCGTGGCCATGTTGCCTGCACATGGGGTTGTGGGCAATGTAGTTCCTGTTCGTCCACCGCGGCAAAATCCCGCTCTGGCCGCGGCATGTAACAATAGCGTATTTACGAAACATAGCATATAATCCAAAACATGAGTTTCCAGAAACGGCCATGGCCATCTTGCCAGCGCACCGGATTGTGGGCGATGTAGTTCCTTCTCGCCCACAGAGGCAGAATCCCACTACGTAACACACATCACCATCAATGGCTGTTCGTGATAGGAATACTAGTCAAACATACTCACACTGGGGCAAAGGAAACCAGAGATAGAGTAAACTGTCATAGACACAGGCAGAACACACAAACACCACAGGCAATGTCTGAGGTCGGGATCAAATTGGAAATGCTAAATGCTTGCAATACTGTGCTGCCTAGAATAGTTATGAGTGAGATAATAAATTTAAAAGGTTAAAAGTTAAACCATGGCAAAATAATACATTATTTCTGTTATGGATCGCCCAGCAAACCATCTGAAATAAGGGCAAGAACAAAATAAAAAACCTCAAAGCGCTCTAAGCTCTGGGTGCTGCACTATATGCGTATGCACCGAGCGTAGGCGAAGCATTCTTTGTGTCTGCGTGTGCGCAGAGCGGCAAGGACCTGAAAGGAGCGTGGCAAGAGTGCTTAGCTTGAAGCCATCAAGGTGGGCAGGGAGAGGACAAAAGCGGCGCAAGGGAGTGGGCTGCCAAAGGATATCTGACCCTAACCTCGGGGGCTAAATCCCTATCAACCTCGAGCCTTTTGACTCTACTTGGTTGCACCTCTTTCTCAGAAAAAACGCCAACCGGACACGACAGCATGCAAAACACGTTTGATGTCTGCATAAAGCAAGGGTGTGAAAACCAATGTTGCTCAGGGGTGCTCTTAAATACCTGAGCCTGCAGGTGTCAATGATGTTCGAATTAGCGCCAATAAAGGTTAGTGCGTACATGTAGGAGATCACCGTACCGATCCAAACAATAAGCTACCATGCTAACAGGAGAACAATACAATCAGAGAGGCAAAACAAGGAGACAAAGCTAACCATGTAATACCATACACTGAACAAGACATGATGGGTCACAAAGAAACATATACAAGAAGCTACTAACCAGACAAGGAGAAAGAGACAAACCAGGCAGGAAGCCAGGAGCACAACCAGGTGACTAGAACCACCATGGAAGTGAAAAAGCTAGACAAGGAAGTGAACAGAAATATTCAGAGTGATGCAGCTCTGCAGCTCTCCAGTGACAAAACCTGAATATTGCATATTTCAAGTGCAACAAAAACTACATGTTTGTTTTTTTGTTTTTTTTGCCCTTGTGTTTAAAGTCTTGATGAATAGACATGCAAGTATCAATTTCACTAAACATTTGTACAGATAAAATCTTTTATGTTCGAATTTCCATAAAGTTATATCAACACAGTCCTTAATCGATCTTAAATTATTACATTTATGTTACATGTATGTGTCACGGGTCGCCATCAGTTTAGAAGAAAATACAGACGAACCGTAAAAATAAAATTTAACTGGGTAGAGACCCAAGTGCAGTTAGCTCCAGATGGTAGTTATAACCAAAAATGAACGGAAAAAGAAAAGAAAAACAAACTAACCAACCTCAGTCTGTGTGGCTGAGGATTGAACCCCAGGCTGTAGTGTTGGTGACTCACTGATTTAAAAGCTATCGCCATGGAGACGTGACATCCACACCAGACTAGGAAGTTTTATAAGGACACATGAAGGTGCCGTTTGGGGATGGACTCAAAAACAGGGTGCTATGGAAACTAGATAAATAAACTAAAGAACAGGGAAACAGTTCCCTTATGCGCTGAAACACGCCACAGCGAATTAAACTGCTGAAGCAAAGAAATAAAGGCTCCAGATCAAAGGAGCGGGCGATCGCTCTCTCACACAGCCTGAGCAGAGCCTGCAGCTCATTAGAGAAGGGGGAAAGAGAGAGCGATGACGTAATCGTCAGGAGGGGCAAAAGATAAGCGCTCCTTCTGACAGAGAGAGAGAAAACGGACCCTGGCTTCTGCAGAAGCTGATCGCAGGATCCGAGCACGATTGAGAGAAGCGAGACGGCATGGATGCTGCTCAGCGATTCTCCAGTATAAACGCGATCACAAAGGGGAGGTTCCAATTCCCCGATCACGTAGAGAGGGGGAACCGATAAAGCCAATGGAGCTTGAGCAGCGAGGGAGAGCGCAGGGGACTCGCTGTCAGAGCGAGTGAGCCGGAAAGCCGCGTGGTGCGCGACAGAGAGGAGGATTACTGGACACCAGGACGAGTATTAGATTCTGACCCTACACTAATCAAATTATGCCCTACCTTACCTCCGAACCTCCGGGTCCACACGATCACTGACGATCCTCGAATCGCCAGCTATCCACTGTCCCTGACAACACTGCGAGGCTGAGGCAAGCAATGCAGCAGCAACCTGCTAGAACTCAGGAGTGTCTTATATACCTGAGTGAGCAGGTGCTGCCACTCTAATTAACAAATAATTAGACGGGAACGTGCGTGATCACAAACGCATGTCCCGAACTGAAAACAGGAGCAACGCTGACCTCTAGTGTCCAAAGGACAGAAGTCAGTGTGGCCTGTGACAGTACCCCCTCCCAAGGGGCGTCGTCCTGATGGTCATAAGTGCAACCAACCCTTTCACCTGGCCTGTCTCACACGCTCAGGGTTAAGCAGGTGGCGCACTGAGGGGCGCCCAAGGGCCAGAAAGGCCTTGAACGAGGGGCTGAAGAGGAGGGCGGGGCACATGAGAGCCGGTACAATGCCCCGACAGACCTCGGCAAACAACCCGGCCGACTCAGGGGCAGAGCTCAACGGCTCAGAGACTGGCCTTTGCAGCTGAGGCACGGAGGTCGGGGCCTGCGATCGCAGTGCAGGAGTAGGTCTTTCAAACCGAAGCACAGAGGTCGGCAGCAATGAACACTGACATTGAGCATTGAGTGCCCAAGCGTGGAGCCTGAATGCTCAGATGCGAGGCTTAGAAGCGCGGCAAGCTCTGGAACGGAGCGTAGTTGCTCAGGTTCAAAGCTAGGCGACACTTTGTGCCCAGGTACAGGGTCAACGGGCGCGGCAAGCTCTGGAACAGAGCGTAGTTGCTCAGGTTCGCAGCTAGGTGGCGCTAAAAACTCAGGCACAGGGTCTAAACTTCCCAGGTGCGGAGCGTACATGCACGGCGAGCCCAGGTTCAGAGCTAGAGGGCGCTGAAAGCTCAATGTTTGAGTTTGGCAGCGCTAAATGCCGTGCGGCTTACACACTCAACCGCGGGGCTTATAGGCGCAGAGGGCTCATGTACGGGGACAGGCAGAGCTAAGAGACCAACCGTGGGGCTTAGTAGCTCAGACACAGGGATGACAAACGCGGCGGGCCCAGGTACAGGGCCAGGGGGCGCCAGATGCTCAGGCACAGGGTCTAACTGCCCAGGTGTGAAGCATACGTGTGCAGTGAGCACAGGTTCAGAGCTAGAGGGCGCTGAAAGCTCATTTTTTGAATCCACAAGCTCATCGTGCTCATGAATGGGGCTTGGTGGCGCCGTAGTGCACAGCTGCTTTAACGTCACAGACCAAGCCAAGAGAAGTGGGAGAGAGAGAGCGATGATGTAATAGTCAGAAGGGAGCGTCAGGAGGGGCGAAAGATAAGCGCTCCTTCTGACAGAGAGAGAGGAAACGGACCCTAGCGTCTGCAGAAGCTGATCGCAGGATCCGAGCGTGATTGAGAGAAACAAGACAGCACGGACGACACGGTATATGTGAACCCTATAGGGTTTTGAGTCTGCATAAATATTATCTAAATATTATCTAAAATATCTAAAGGTTGGTAAAGAGAAACCAATTAAACAAATGAGGTAAACTAATTATACTTGATCAATTGTTGGTCCAGTGATCCTGTGAGAAGTAAAAGTATGTGACCCTTTGCTTTCAGTATCGGATGTTCCCCATTATGCAGCAATAATGACAATAATCTAAATGTTTCTGTAACTGTTAGGAGGAATTTAAGTCCTTAATTCCTCTGTACAGAACCTCTTCAACTTTGGGATGTTGATAGGTTTCCTCACATGAAATCCGTACTTCAGGTTCTTGCACAACATTTCTATTGAATTTAATTCTTCTTTATTCAAATTCTTGTTCTTTAAATACAACAGTGTTTCCTTTCATACCTGATTGATCACCCCACTAATTCTAACAGCTGACTCAAATTTCACCTACAAATTAACTGCTAATCTTACAAGTTCACATACAGGGGTTAGACAATGAAACTGGAACACCTGTCATTTTAGTGTGGGAGGTTTCATGGCTAAATTGGACCAGTCTGGTGGCCAGTCTTCATTAATTGCACATTGCACCAGTAAGAGCAGAGTGTGAAGGTTCAATTAGCAGGGTAAGAGCACAGTTTTGCTCAAAATATTGCAATGCACACAACATTATGCGTGACATACCAGAGTTCAGATGGTTTGATGAACATGAAAGTGAAGTTGAACATCTCCCATGGCCTGCACAGTCACCAGTTTATTAGTAAAATAGTAAATATTATTGAGCCACTTTGGGGTGTTTTGGAGAAGTGTCAGGAAATGTTTTCCTCCACACAGCATCACGTAGTGACCTGGCCACTATCCTGCAAGAAGAATGGCTTAAAATCCCTCTGACCACTGTGCAGGACTTGTATATGTCATTTCCAAGATGAATTGACGCTGTATTGGCCACAAAAGGTGGCCCTACACCATACTAATAAATTATTGTGGTCTAAAATGACAGGTGTTTCAGTTTCATTGTCTAACCCCTGTACTTTTACCACTCAAGAAATATGGAATATTGGATCATTTCCATTAATAAATAAATGACCAAGTACAATATGCATTTCTCGTTTGTTTAACTGGGTACTCTTAATCTTCTTTTAGGAGTAGTTGGATATCTGGTGATGTTTTATTTCATATTTATACAGAAATAGGGTTCACAAACTTTCAAGCACCAGTGTACATCACTGGGCTTTTACAAGGTACGGCTCTGATGTGGGCTGAGGCCACCATGTTCAAGGGTGATTCCCAGGATGGCTTGTATGCGGAATTCTTTTGTCCGTTCTGGGAGTTGTTTAACCACCCAGGTCATGTGTGGGCCGCCTCAAGCCAGTTATTCCAACTGCATCAGGGATCCCAGTCCTTAGCAGACTCTGCCTGGAGTTCTGGACGCTAGCCACAACTCCAGGAGGAATGACGTCACTCTCTGTGGTGCATTTTGCTAGGACACAAGCTACCAGCCTTGGATGAACCTTCTGATCTAAGGCCATAGTGGCTCTGGCTATCTGCCTGGACGAATGACTCCTTGAAAGACACTCAGAGAGGGCTGGTAGCTCTGTTCAGGCAAGCCCTAGCCCTGTCAGGCCAGAATTCTGGGGAACTGCCTAAACCCATGCAACTGGGCCGGGTCCGGCTCACTCCCGAGGAACAGACCAGACGACTCCTGGTGGGCAGCTGCCTGTACTGTGGACAGTGTGGACATGTTCGCCTCTTCTGCCCAGTTCGACCAAAAGATCAGGCTCATCAGTAGGGGTGGGGATACTAGTGAGCACTTCCATCACTGATCCCCCGCCAAATCCTAGACCATGTCCCCTTCTCCTGGCTACTCTGAGCCTCTCTGGTGAACCCATGGAGATCTTGGCCCTGGTGGACTCAGGAGAGGAGGACAATCTTATGGAACCTTAGGTTGTGCCTTTTGCTTGAGCCAAGTCACGCATCGGACTCCACCTGTCTGGCTAGTCCTGGACGGGAATCATCAGGAGACGCTACCCTTCTCAGTCATCAGAGCCCCCAAGACTCCCTTGGTTGTGGGTTACCCATGTCTGGCATATCAAAACCCACAGATCAACTGGAGATGATGTAAGGTGATTGGTTGAAGCAATGTGTCCCATTCATGTTGGATCTGCTCAGTCATTCTACTCTCAGCCATGGGTTCTCGCACTTCTCTGCCATTGGAGCTCCCCGTGGACCCATTGTCGAAACTAGTCATATACCATGTCCTCTGTGAGGCATTTAACAAGGTCCAGGCTATGTCTCTTCCTCTCTAGAGGCCCTATGACTGTGCTATTGACTATTCAGAGTCTCTGGTGGCAGGTCTCATTTGCCCATCCTCCTATTCCCTGGGAGCTGGTTTCTTCTTTGTGGCTAAGAAGGACAAGACTCTACGCATCGACTATCATTGTCTCAACCAGATACAAGTATCCCCTTCCACTCATCTCTTCCGTCTTTGACATCTTGCAAGAAGTGACCATATTCACCAAATATCGCTCCTCGTCCTTCCCAAACTGCCTACGGCCAAAGAAACTGCTGAGCTCCTATTTGATCAAGTATTCAAGGTCCACAGCATTCCACTGGATATCATGTTCTACCGGGACCAACAGTTTACCTCTCAAGTTTGGCAGGCTTTCTGTACAGCCCTGGGCGCAAACATCAGCCTGACCTTCAGTTTCTCCCACAGTCCAACGGGCAGGCCGAATGAGCTAACCAAGAATTCAAAGCCACTGAGCTGCATGGCTGGGAAAGACCCCAAGCAGTGGAGCTCCCATCTGGCCTGGGCAGAGTATGCACATAATACCCTAACCATCTCAGCCACTGGTTTGTTCCCCTTCAAGGTGTCTTTTGAATACCAGCTCCCTCTGTTTCCAGAACTAGAAGAGGAGATTGCTGTATCATCTGTCCCACACCACATCTGCCATTGCAAGATCACCTGGAAGAGGGTCTGAGCTGCCCTATTCCATTTCCAGGCCAGCGCCCAATGCACATTGGACCATCGCCTTAGACCATAACCCCAATTTACTCCTGGTCAGGAAGTCTGGTTGTCCGCCCAAAATATCCCTCTCCGCACTGAGTCCACCCTAGCTTACACATTTCACAAATTAAACCAGTCAGCTCCTGTAACGTGACACTGTCATTAACTTATAGTGCAGTGTGTGTGTGTGTGTGTGTGTGTGTGTGTGTGTATGGTCCTGACACAAAAACAGATTTTGATTTAGAATTTGTCTTTAATTTGATGTGTTAGATAAAAGTTGTACCTTGCTACTGGACTCTCTGGTGTTACAGCAACTGCTGCATGATGATCCTGACTTTCCTAAAATACAATACACACTAAGTATATACACACATATCCATATCACATAAAAATATAATATGTAGATAATGATTTCTTATTTATTTCCTCCATTCTTCCAAATGTAGGCTAGAGATCAATAAGACTGAATGTTATAATCATGGTGGTGAATCTAGATGTTAATATAACGCCCAGCATCCACTGATTTATTAACTTCAGGGTGTAAAGTTTGGTGAGGCAGTTGAACAGAAAGAGGAGTGATCAGTTCTCAGCAATATAAGGAAACGTTCAACGGCGTTATATTGATTTTTTTCCTGCTCTTTTTAGTGAAACTATAATGATATGAATATGTTTTATTATTTAGTAATATATTATCACTGTATTACTCACCTTGAGCTCTGCAGCAGATCACACTGATGACGTTTATCAGAACAGAGATCAAGCACATACACGATAGGATTATAATTATAATCCAGGAGTGATCAGGAGCAGCAGCAGTGTTCTCAGTATCTGCAACTGCATTAAAAATAAAATATCACCAGCTTTAACTTATTCATTTATTAAACAAGACATGATCTGATATGTAGTATTGGATCAAGTATGATATTTTTGTCTCATTTGTTTAACTGGGTTCTCTTTATCTTTTTTGGGGGTTTGTGTGAAATCTGATGATGTTTTAGGTCATATTTATGCAAAAACATAGAAAATTCTAAAGGGTTCACAAACTTTCAAGCACCACTGTACGATCTCTTATTACACAACTCTGCAAATATCTGCCATGAATGCAGCCATTTATGACAAAGGTGTTTTATAAACGATTTATGCACAAATTTGTTCTGTGACGAATGAGGCCCATTGTATGTGAGTGTGCGCAATAACTATAAGCAATAAGTAGGATAAATAAAGTATTGGCACTCACCTGGAAAGCTCAGTCTGATGGGATTCCCAAACTGGATGTGTGTTTTGTTGTACACACGAGCACAGTAATAAAATCCCAGATCTGCTTCTGTAACCCCAATAATCATCAAACTGACTGAAGTATTGCTCTGAATATTAAAGTGACTCTTGTTGACATTATAACTAGCAAAAAACTTTTTTTTCAATTTCCCAAACTGAGCAGATATCAGCAGTTTGAGATCTTCAGAGCTCTGTCGATACCAGTACAGATAATCAGCAGTGATGTTACAGGGCAGGGTGACGTTTTTTCCAGGATTAACTGATCTGAGATCAGCTGAAGTGATATGAAGACAAAAGGAAGCTGAAAGAGTAAAATCACATAAAGAGAGAAGATTAATAATTAGTTATTTAAAATGAACAAACCGTCCTGATTAATAGTAATCCATATAGCCATGAAGCTTCATTCAGCTGTTCCAAAAATTATTATAAAAACATTTCATCTGAGCTAGGACATGAAGCACTGTTTGTGTGTGTGTGTATGTGTGTGTGTGTGTGTGTGTGTGTGTGTGTGTGAGACAGTGACAGAGAGAGGGAGAGAAAGGTAATATAAACAGTGGTGTGAAAAAGTGTTTGCTCCTTTCCTGATTTCCTATTTTTTTGGCATGTTTGCATGCAAAAAACATGCAAACATAAAACCAATTTAAATATTAGTCAAAGACAACACAAGTAAACACAAAATGCAGTTTTTAAATGAAGGTGTTTATTGTTAATGGGGAAAAAAAATCCAAACCTACATGGCCCTGTGTGAAAAAGTGATTAACCCCTAAACCTAATAACTGGTTGGGCCGCCCTTAGCAGCAACAACTGCAACCAAGCATTTGGGATAACTTGCAATGAGTCTTTTACAGCATTGTGGAGTAATTTTGGCCACTCATCTTTGCACGGCCTTTCTAAGGTCATGCCACAGCATCTTAATAGGATTCAGGTCAGGACTTTGACTAGGCCACTCCAAAGCCTTCATTTTGTTTTTCTTAAGCCATTCAGAGCTGGACTTGCTGCTGTGTTTTGGATCATTGTTCTGCTGCGGAACCCAAGTTGGTTTCAGCTTGAGGTCACGAACAGATGGCGGGACATTCTCCTTCAGGATTTTTTGGTAGACAGCAGAATTCATAGTTCCATTTATCACAGCAAGTCTTCCAGGTCATGAAGCAGCAAAACAGCCCCAGACCATCACACTACCCTGACCATATTTTACTGCTGCTATAATGTTCTTTTTCTGAAATGCTGTGTTACTTTTACACCAGATGTAATGGGACACACACCTTCCAAAGAGTTCAACTTTTGTCTCGTCAGTCCACAGAATGTTTCCCCAAAAGTCTTGGGGATCATCAACATGTTTTCTGGAAAAACTGAGACGAGCTTTAACGTTCTTTTTGCTCAGCAGTGGTTTTCATCTTGGAACTCTGCCATGCAAGCCATTTTTGCCCAGTGTCTTTCTTATGGTGAAGGCCTGAACACTGACCTTATCTGAGGCAAGTGAGGCCTGCAGTTCTTTAGATGTTGTTGTGGAGTCTTTTGTGACTTCTTGGATGAGTCGTTGCTGCTCTCTTGGGGTAATTTTGGTCTGCCGGCCACTCCTAGGAAGGTTCACCACTGTTCCATGTCTTCGCCATTTGTGGATAATGGCTCTCACTGTGGTTCGTTGGAGTCCCAAAGCTTTAGAAATGGTTTTATAACCCTTTCCAGACTGATAGATCTCAATTACTTTCTTTCTCAATTGTTCCTGAATTTCTTTGGATCTCAGCATGATGGGTAGCTTTTAAGGATCTATTGGTGTACTTCACTTTGTCAGGCAGGTCCTATTTAAGTGATATCCTGATTGAGAATAGGTGTGGCAATAATCCGGCCTGGGTGTGGCTATGTAGGTTTGGATTTTTTTTTTCCTTTAATAATGAACATCTTTATTTAAAAGCTGCATTTTGTGTTTACTTGTGTTGTCTTTCACTAATATTTAAATTGGTTTGATGTTCCAAAACACATAAGTGTCACAAACATGCAAAAAATAGGACATCAGGAAAGGGGCAAACACTTTTTCACACCACTGTAAATGTGAAGACCAAATGACCCCATAACGATAGACAGATCTGTCTTTTTAACCCTGTGACAACATTTTGTTAAAGAAAACTACTTCTAATAATGATGTATAATATTTAGTGTATTTATTTATGAACTCACCAAACAGAAGCTGTAGAATAAACCCACACAGGAGTTTGGCCATTTCTCTCAGAGATCCTCCAGAGGTTTGTGAACCAGTGCTGCTCAATCTCTCTCTTTTAGCAGTGTGATAATGCCTATGTGTGTGCTCAAGTTCTGTTTAGCTTACTTTAGCTCAGGCTCCTTATTTCCTGTTCTTCTGAAGTGTCCAATAAGCAGCTGACATCTTTGGCCTTATTGACGCTCCTTACTTAAAATAAATCCATCAGATCAATTTCTTTGACTGTTTCTGTTATGACAAGCACCTCCATTCCATAGATGATCCTATTAGATCCTCTCAGGTGCTATTAGATTGTATCTGATGCCATTAGATTAAACTGATAATGCATTTATTTATTAAATCAATGTAACAATGAGAGAATAATAACATTTATTTTTGTCTAAAAACCCAAACAAACCTTTAGAATTTCATTTAAACTTATATAAAAGAACCTTATGGGACACATTAGGTTATATGTGCTGGTAAAATGACCTGATAAACAACAAAACAAGCAGACGTTTGTGTTGCAGTGGAAAGTTCTTTAATAGGCGTGAAACCACAGCTGAAGCAGCAGACCCTCTATCATGTACTGGTGGTGTGTAAATAACCACAGACTGCATAGGAAATAGGCAGCACTGGGTCAAGAGTAACTGATAGAGCCTACAGCTTAGTAACTGAAGCTCGGTTTTACTTCCTCTGTCTCCACTAAGCTGCTAATATGAAGGCAGATAAAGCTCCAGTCTGTACTGATTCATCATCTTCAGATCTGGATATGAAATGTTCTCATCTCAACCTCTCACCTCATTCTCCTGCATTGTGAGAAATAAGCAGCAGAGACCACGCCCTGCAGAATGCTCTGTGTCTGTGTCTCCCATGATAACATATCAGATTAAAAATCCTTTTCTGAAATACAGAAACATCAGAACTGTTGCAGTCATGAGAGCCCAACTACCAAGCCATAGAACCACACAGCTAGTCTTCTGCTCTACTGGGTGAAAAAACAAGCTCTGAACAGGAAATAACCAGCCACTGACTGGATAAATATGGACAGGGGTCTTGTCTCAGAATGAAGGCAGGGTTTAAGTGAAATTTTAAATAGAAGAATATTTAATTCCATACATAAATATTTAACTGACTTCAGTTTAAAGTGGTAAACATCAACTCAACTGCTTTACCATTATTCTACACTTAATTTAAATATTTATTTTAATTGAATTTAATTTATTTTAAATATTTATTTGATTTAATTTAAATATTAATCAAACATGTAAGACTTTAAATTCTTAAAGTGTTGATGGCTAATTAGACTACAAGACATTTTTATATATCTGCACTGTGCACAAAACAGTAAATTAATATAGATGTATGATAAATGATTAAGGATGTATGGCCAGATAATTATTTGAGATTCTGGAAGATATCATAATGTACTCATGATGTACTGATGAATGTGAGATTAAAACTCCTCATCTGAAGAAAATCATAAAGCAAAAAAACTGAAGTTGCTATGGTGCAGTGGAAACTTAGCTTTGAGTAACCAGTGAAACCACAGTGAGGAACTAACTATTCTTCTATTTGCTAAAGGTATCTCTAACCATGCCGTCTGCAGATCTGCACAGGAACCACACCCACCACAGGGTACAAAGTGAGGCCAGCTCTTTCCTGAGTATATTTAACTGACAGCTGACCACAACCTGTGGATTAAAGTTCAGTAAATCTATTCTTAATTAAAAAATAGTTAAATAATCATTTAATTTATTGAAGATAAAGGTTATGTAACACCTGCTGTATATCACTCGTGTGGAAAATGTATTGACCCCTAAACTTGCCACCTTAAACAGTAACAACTGCAATCAAAGGCTTCCAAAACTGGAGATCAATCTCTCACATTACTCCAGATTTATTTTTATTCCTGTTTAACTTGAACTTGAACTTGCTGTTGTGCTTCTGTTCAGTGTCTTACTTGAGAACCTGACTGCCCTTGAGCTCATGGACTGATGACTTGACTTTTTCATTTGGGATTTTGTAGTATAGAGCAAAATACTTACTTCAGTTATTTTTGAATCATCCAGACCCTGTTGTATTCCCCACACCATCACACCACCAACCCTGAGTCTGACTGGAGCTCATTGTGGAACTCTGTACAATTTTCTCATTGTGGAATGATGTGTTATGCCAGGTATACACTCTGCAATTTTAGCTTGTTTTAAGAACGATTTCATCACAACAAAGTGATTTTCAGGATCATTCCAAATTTTAGCTTGATCGGCTGACGTTTGCCATAGATTGAGATGGACTGTGAAAACCAGTTAACTGCCCAAATGAGCTCGGAGTGAGCAGTCGGACAACAAGATGGATTTCTGATTTGTCTGAAATTTTGGTCGCTCGTCTCACTTTTTGAGTAGTCGCCTGAGCCAGGTTCTTGACGTCACACAACCTGTTTTCTTGAAATTAATTTACATACTGATACTGGAAATTAAATTTGCCTGCGGAATACACAGAGTGAGTTAAAAATGTTTTGGATACTCCCACAAACATGCTTGCACAAGTTGTAGCTCTAATTTTCTCTCCAAAATGGACTAAGCGTATCCTTCGAGTCTTTCCAGTTGCCAGTGGGTTCAGATTCATCATGTACAACATTTTAAATATACAGGGTGCAATATTCTGCTGATTTGTGTCATGATCCATGGTTTCCCTGCCTCTCAACCCTGCTGAGGGCGAACTGAGTCACATGACTCACACGGACCAACCCCGGAGATCCACAGTTTCCGGATTACAGATTGTTTAGACCTGTGGGGCTCCCTTCATAAGTACAGTTTCAAGAGACATTCGGGGTGGATTTTTGCCTCAGTCACGTCCGAGCGTACCACGTGTGCCTGTTTGCCGTTCCGTCCACATTGGATTACTTGCCTGTTTTGCATTCTGTCAGCATTGGATTACCTACCCATTTTGCGGCTCCTCTGTTAGTCAAGTCAAGTCAGATCTATTTATATAGCGCTTTTTACAATGGAGCATTGTGTCAAAGCAACTTTTACAAGTGTAGATTATCTCCTAATAACTACGTCCAATCCCAAATTGAGCAAGCCTAGGGTGACAGTGGCAAGGAAAAACTCCCTGAGTGTTATAGGAAGAAACCTTGGGAGGACCAAGACTCAAAAAGGGACCCAACCTCCTTGGGCGGCGTAGATGATAAATCTAAGAGCAAAACTAAAGTCATGGAATCAAAGTTCGAATAAAATGTGAAGTATGCGCATCGACATTAAGTGGCCGGGGTATGGTGGGGCTGGAGCTGATGACGGAAGCAGCTTTGGGTGGAGCTACAGCGGATGAACATCATGTGTGGGGCTGGAACTGCCGGAACACAGCTCGGAGAGAAAACAGAAAATGTAATTAGTTATTGATTAAGAGCACAGTGTCTATTAACAATCACTGATGCCATGTGTAGCATGAGACCCCAGCAGTATTACCTATAGCAGCATAGCTAGAAAGAGGAGAACTGGTAGGAAACACAGCCAAGAGGGATCACATGAGACATTGGCAACCCCACGGGAGGCAGAAGACAGCAACCCAATGTCTCTGATCACCATAAGGCTCTTTGACTATGAACCCCCAGCTCTGCCCTTATTCTAAGGCAAGGATGCACGAGTCAAGATCACGAGGACCGAAGCCAGGTTCAGCCAGACTGCCCACTCGACACTCCCGGCTAACAGACAAGGCGGAATTTGACTGGTAACCAGTGCAGTGATGATAGAACAGGAGTGATATGATCAAATTTTCTAGTTCGAGTTAGCACTCGGGCAGCTGCGTTCTGACCTAACTGAAGTTTATTTATAGATTTACTAGAGCATCCAGTAAGTAAGGCGTTTACAGTAATCCAAACTTGGGTTATAAAACGCATGGAACAGTTTTTCTGCATCCATTAAAAGGAGAGGGGGATATTCTAAGTTTAGCGATGTTACGTAATTTACCCCCCTCCTCCTTAAAAGGGAAAGACAATTCGAGTGTGCTGCTAAGTGTGCATCAAAAAAGGAGGAGAATATGAATCAAATGTGACCCCTAAGTTTTTTACAGATGGACTGGGCATAACTGGACAGGCCCATCGAGAAATTTAGGATAGATGGTAAAAAGCCAACCTGTCTCTCACAGCCTTGGGTTACCACTATAGAATCTCAGTTTTATGGAGTTAGTTAAGAGAAAAATTAAATAAACATCCAATCTTTATTTCCTTTACACCGTCCTCAATTTTGGTTGATTTGTAAGGGCTGTCATTTAGGTTTGGCTGAATATGTACCAGCTTGTATCATCTTGCATAGCAAGTGGAAAAAAACTAATGCCATGTTACGGAAAATCAACTGAGGCCTAGGTGGCGCATGTACAGAGAGAATTAAAAGGGGGGCGGGCCAAGCCACTGACACTTGAGGGGCACGGCCATACTTCACTTTTGAGAGCTTAGGAACCTTAGGGATTATTTATATGAACAAACTTGGTACCGGTCAGTAAGGTAGGAATTTAAAACCAAGAAGTGCTTGATGGCCTTAAATACCTACAGTATTTTCTAGTCTGTTTAGTAAAAACATCCATGGATCTATAGTGTCAAATGCTGCCACTTAAAATCTAACAAAAACAAGAAAAGACAAAACACATCCCTTATCTGAGGACATTAACAAAGGTCCATTTAGTACCTAAATTAATTGAGTTTCAGTACTATGAATGGGGGGCCTGAAAGCCCAGACTTGAAATGTTTTTCATTAAATTTCATTCCTTTGGAGTACTGGCAGAGCTGCTGATAGACGGCTTTTCTAAAGATTTTTGGACAGAAAACGGTAGATTTGAAATTTGGTCTATAAATTAGGATAATCACCCACAAGGGTCAAAGACTGGCTTTTTTTAAATTCAGTGGGTTTGATAAAAACGGCAGACTTAAAGGATTTGGGCCACATAAACCTAAGGGTTAAGGGATGCATTTAAAAAATAACTACACTGGCTTCTATAACACTAGGTAATACTTGTTTGAGGAGGGGACGTGTAGGAAATTGGATTAAATAAACATGTGATGGGGACTTAAGACGGAAGGGCTGATCAGGTGCGGATAGTTCAGTATTAGTAATTGGGGTAAAAAGATTCTAAAATCTTGGTTTACAAGCTTCATAACAGAGTCTTCCACTAGTGCTTGCATTTTCTGGAAGGTTTGCTGAACAGTTTTGGTGATGTGATGAGCATTGAGTTTATGCCTAATGTTTTCTATCTTATATTAAAGAAAGTCATTGGAAAATCATTACTGTTAATTTTATTACACAGGAATGGGGCAAGAGTCACTTCTGTGGGGTTTTTTTGTTAATTTTGGAAGACTGTATATTAAAAGAATGAACATCTTGGGATTATTCTTATTGTTCTCTTATTGATTGAGGAGAAAGTATGCAAGCTTTAGCTTTAGTTGAGGGGCAGGCTTATACTCTGCCATGCTGTCCCCCCAAGGCAATCTTAAAACACCATCCAATTTACTATGTCTCCACTTGCGCTCTTAGATGCCGTTGTTTTTTGCTTTAAGGTATGGGTTGTGGTCATTATACCATTTGGCGGCTTAAGGGGGCCTTTTCCCTATACGTTTTGGGTTTGGAGTGAAGCACAAATTCTAAATTGGTCATTTACCAACACTCATGGATGATTGTCTTCTGTAGGTGTATTAAATTCAAAGGTCTGGTAGGTTTTTAATAAAACGCAGCTGGAGTTAGCAAGATGTGATAGGGCGGCTTGGACTGTGGATAATGAGGCAGAAGGACTTTATTTATTTAGAGGAAACAGCGTCAAATACTAAAGATAGTGATCTGAATTGGAATCACTTTGCGGGGAAAAACATCAAGGTTATCATAAATTGGGATATCAATTATTAATATTAAGATCTAAAAAGTATGATTAACAGCGGTGGGTTGGTCCATCACATTCTTGAGTGATATCCCATGGATTCTAAGATTGGGAAACTCGGAAAGCAATTTTAAGTGGAATCTTGCTCATTGTCAAAGTGAATATTGAAATCACCTACAATTAAAGCCTTATCTGTTGACAGTAGTAAGCAGGAAAGAAAGTTAGCAAATTCCTGAAGAAATTCTGAATAGGGACCAGGAGGGCGGTAAATAGTGATAAGCTGAAAAGAGTGTGGTTTTGGCTTCCATAAGGATGGATCAGTCACATTAAGAATCAGTATTTCAAAAGAATTAGCTTTGTAATGGGATTTAGCTGTAACACCTAACTCTTTGTCAAAAATTGTGGCTATGCCTCCTCCCCCGACCATTAGGACGAGGGCGATTAGCATTACTGTATCCAGGAGGTGAGGCTTCTTTTAAGGTTAAATATTCATCAGGTCTAATTCAAGTCTCAGTGAGACAGAGAGCATGTAAGCGTTTATCAGTGATCATTTCATTTACAATCACTGCTTTGTTTGTAAGTGATCTAATGTTAAGTAATCCTAGCTTTAGTCTAATGTTGTTATTTCTTTGGCAGCTATCTGTGTTTATACTAATGAGGTTATTGAAACAGACTTTTTGAGAGCGTTTACGTTTAGGGTAGATGCGGGTAACAGACACAGTTTCAGTAACGTGAGTTCTGCGTGACGGTGCATGGCTACCAGCAGACAGTTGGTTAAGCCGGTCTGTCTGCTGCCTGACCCCTACTCTGGATAGTCAGCCCTTAACCAATCGGGCCATAAGACTATGGACAATGTTGCAGGAGATGAGAGCAGAACCCTCCCGAGTGGGATGGACACCGGCCCATCCTAAAAGGCCAGGCTTACCCTCAAAGGCTGTCCAGTTGTCTATATAGCCCACGTTGTTTTCAGAGCACCACTTGGACAGTCAGCAGTTCAGCGACCATAACCTGCTGTAGGCTTGGTCACCTCGCCGCATTGGGATGGGGCCAGAGCACACTACAGCATCGGACATCGCCTTCGCCACGCTAACCACCTCTACAAAATTAGCCTTAGTAACCTCTGTCTGACGAAGGAGTATATCATTAGCCCCTACATGAATAACTATCCTAGAGAATCTGCAGCTCTCGAGTTCACTAAGACTCGTTACAATGTCCGGCACTCTGGCTCCGGGGATACAGAGAACTCTAGCTGCTGGTGTCCCTAAAGGGGTAGCAAGTTTCACGTGTCGTAAAATAGAGTCACCTATGACCAGAGCTCTTTCAACCACGGGCTGCTCCAGTGGGTGTTTCCAAACTGGGAGGGCAAAAAACCTGTTGGGGACAAACGTGAACAGGTAAAGGAGTGGTGCTTTAGCGTGGACTAGCCTTACGACCGTCGCCAAAAAACCGTCACCCCACTTGGCCCTTGCTGCGGAGGACCTTTTTTGGAGGGGCTTCAAACTTCAACCTTGGCATTCACCGGATCTGTAGCTAGGGAGGCTGAGCTAAGGGGCCTGCCTCTAAATGTCTGAATGTCCGCCTCTAAAACTACAATCTTCTCCGTCAGATTGGCTACAAAGCCTACACCTATCACAAGTAAAAATTTACACTACATGGACGGAGAAAAAGAATAGCTAAAAAAACCATTGCCACAATCGCACAAAGGGAACAAGCACAGCAAGAAAAGGCCATGGTTAGTACACTTAATTAAAGGTACTTAGCTTCGGGTGGTGTTGTGGGGTGCCGAGTGAAGATCTGGTTCAGCTGCAGCCGATGGTCCAATGCAATGCTCGATTAAAGCGTTAATACAAGTTAATACAAAACGTCACAAAAAACTAAGTCTCAGAAAGAAGGTGGGAAAAGACTGTAAAAAAGTTATAAAAACACATACTACTGCGAAAGAAGACGCAACTCTGGTAATTAGCTAATGGCTACAAACACAAGCCAGTATACCTGTAAAGTTACTAAATAACGATTAGCGGCAAAAAATATAATCCACCGGTACGAGAAGAAAATGATTAAGATGTTGTAAAAACATACTATATATACGATTATAAATGATACAGATGCGATCGGGAATTAAAATAGTTCAAAGGAAATAAGTTGCTAACAGCTACGAAACGGCGTGCGAGCTGTGTGCACTTGCCGAGAATGAGTCTGGGTTGCCAGATCCTCGCAATCCTCGCGTCAGTTCTCTCAGCGTTCTCTCAGAAAGAGAAAGACCATCATCAACAACAACAAGAGCAGGCAGAAGACTCCAGCTATGATAGATACAACAGTGAATGGGTGGATTTAACTGATTTGCAAGACATGTAGTACAACACTGGTAGATATGAGAAAGGGATACAGAGACAGTACATATCATGTTCATTTGTTTATATGATATTAGCTGGTATGAAAGGGCTGCAAGGGGAGTGTAGAACAGAAATGACAGCTAGCTGAGCATGAGGTCACGCTGAACTGGGGAATCCTGAGGCCAGGAGGAATGAAATCTCATTTTCCAATTGATCCATGTAATTTTATAGGTTCCTGGTCCATTGAAGATTTAATTTGGATGTTATTAGAATGTTAGACCTAGCAGGGAATATACTTTGGCAGGTTAGCCCTGCCTGGCAGGGCAAATTGATGAACGGCTTGTTTTATGAATAATAACCACTTTTTGTGCTACATCATTTAGAGACAGTCATGAGTCGCAGGGATGCTGACTGACGTTTTAGCATTGAGATGTCTAAATGCACGGGTATCCAGGCAAACCATGATATTGGTACCAACAATTTATTCAGTTATTATTTAATCATTTATTCATTTATAATGAATTTTTCTTACAATTGACATTTATTGAATTTTCTAAGTTATACCTAGCAGGAAAAAGTCCTTGAGTTTCCATCCAGAACTGACAGATGCATTTAACCATATTTAATCTATATAACCTGTTTATTAGGATCTAGCTGACCAGAGAAGAAAGATAATCAAAAACATTTTGCTTCCCTAAGCTCCCTAACCCAAAACTCCTTACCCTAAAAGAAATGGCTACTAACTATACACAGGTCTTTATCAGAAAGCAGGGTGACTATTCAGAAGATCAGCAATCAGACTAAACAGACAAAAACAACTCGGTGTCGGGAGAAGCACAGATCAAAAGCCAGAATATCACAAAACGAAAAGTGACTCACAAATAATCACACAACAAACAGGATAGCTGCCGGTACAGGCTCTTGTTGGAGATGATGACATCATCTAGAGGGCGTGAGTAGCAGCACCATGTCAATGGAGCAGCAGCTGAAGCAATATGGACAGGCTGGAATGAATTCACTTGTACAGACTAAACACAGACTACAGGTGAAACCAGGATATATGGGGAATCTCCTGTAATGATATATAGATCTTATAATGAGATGCATATACAAAGGAGAGAGAGGGAGTTTGTGTAACTATGCACTGTGAGAAGGAATGTATCCTAGGATTTCAGGATTACTCAGCATGCACTCCAGCACTGCACCACAAACAAGAGCTTGTGAGTGTGCCCCTATAAGAGGGGGATAATGAAAAAGCATGAAAATAAAACTTATTTGGCATATCCAAACAACAGCTTTGGAGGATATAAAGGAAATAAAGAGGTTAATCAGATTAAGACTGAGATCGTTTTTGTTTTCCCAGACTCAAATTAGTTTTATCATTCCTGATTTATTTCTACAACTTTAAACTTAATGATTTTCTGGATTTAACGTTTTCTTCTCTTCTTTTTCAAGCTCACTGCTTTCTGAGCGTCTTTCTTCTTATACACTCCATTTATCAACTTAGTTTGTCTATACGGCTTTCTCAACCAACCCTACTATGTCCTCACCCAGGAAAAAATGTACTGTGAATGTTCATAGTAAAACTGTGAATTGCTTGACTGTTTTAATGTGAACTTTCACAGTTTGACAATGCATTTCACAGTTCTACTATGAATTTGTGATGGTAATTTGGCCACTTCATGGTTCTACTGTGAAATTTCATAGTACAACTGTAAACTTGGTGGACTATGAACTGACCATGAATTATTTCACATTTGTAATATGAATTTTGTTGGTAATTTGGCCACTTCATGCTTCTACTATCAAATTTAAGAGTACATTTTTTCGTGGGCAGAGGCCTTTCACCTCTTTAATTATCCTTTCACCTTATCAAACTTTTATCAAATTCCTTAAATTAAATAGAAATACTCATTAGGTATAGAGTATATGTTTTACGTAGTGGTTCCACAGTGCCATCTACTGGCCAACATGGCACACGTTTAAACATCAGTTGACACTCAGATATTCCTGCATCAGTTAATGTAATTTGGTATTAATGTGAAAGTATAAATAATAGCCGAACGTTCCAATGTCTAATACAACCCCAATTAGAAAACTAGAATAGGAAAGGAGGAGCTAAGAATTAACTAATAAACTAAGGAAAGACCGAAAAAAAAAACCAAAAATAGAAAAAATGAGGAACAACAACATCCTAACAGACTATACTGGCATGGAATTGTAGAAAACTGAATGACAGCATCACTGTTTCTGAGTGACCGATGAGTGTACATTGTTAAGCCAAAACATTATGTCTGTCTGATCTGCAATCATGTTTAGGTGGCTTGTTTAGGTTTACATGTTTATGGGGAAATTGATCAAATCAGAGTGTCAGTCGTGATAATATTCAGTTTTTATTAATTAGAATATTATACAAGAAATGTATAAAAAAGCATCAACCAGAAATCACATGCTGTCAGAATTCAGAAACATTATCCAAGGTAAGCTTCTGTAACAGATGCACGTTTTAATCACCTTCAGGTTAGTCTTGTGTAGGTTATGTAGGTGAAATCAGACTCTGTAGGATGTTGCAGGTTCAGTGGTCCAGCAGAAAAGGATCTGAAAACCTGAGTGTTAAACCATACGGAGTTCATTACTCTACTTCATCATAAAGAGATCTGCTAGAAATGTGTTTACTTCATCAACTATATTGTAATACCTTCTCAGCTGAATCACCAGATAGTGTGTATGGGTCAACGCTTGTCTGGAAAAGATGAAGAGATAATTTAAACAAATATTAAACATCGGTCTAATATTTCATGGTTTTAATGGTTTATTTGGTCTTAATTCAAGTCAAGTTTCAAGTAATGTTGGATGTTTACGCATCACTATCTCCTGAATTTTGATTTGTCTCTATGGATCTTCATTGTTATGTCCTCCTGAGGCATCGGACACACTATGGCATCGGACATCGCCTTCGCCACGCTAACCACCTCTACAAAATTAGCCTTAGTAACCTCTGACTGACGAAGGCATATATCATTAGCCCCTACATGAATAACTATCCTAGAGAATCTGCGGCTATTTATTTCACTAAGACTCGTTACAATGTCCGGCACTCTGGGTCCCGGGATACATGTAACTCTAGCTGCTGGTGTCCCTAAAGGTAGAAGCTGAGCTAGCCTTCTCTATTGTCTGGATGTGTGCTTCAAAAAACAAAATCTTCTCCGTCCAACTAGCTACAAGCCTACACCTATCACAAATAAAATTTAAACTAATGACGGAGGAAGAACAGCTGAACATGCCACACTCGGCACAGGGAACAAGATGGACTCAAAAGGAATTTTAAGTGGATCCTGCTCATTGTCAAATCTTCAAATGGTATTGAAATACAAAATATTTTATGATTATCTCATAATTCCATCCCCAGAACACAATGTTCAACACTAGGGACATTTGAAAACCTCTTGTGTCTTATAAATCAAAACAGCCAATTGTTTGTGGTAGATTGCATTATGTTTAACATTGGAAAGTGTTAGTTATTTCAGTTAGATGTTTAAAAATTTAATTGTTTAACATTTTGCATAATAAATTCAATTATCAGTACTGGGGGATGCAAAAAGCACCAAGTTATAGGAATGACCCTTAAATATATTTGTAATACTGAAGGCATACCCCTTTGACATGGTATTGAAGCATTAAATTAAAGTATTAAAAATTAGTCTATATAATAATTAATTTAATTAATATATTAGAACATTTTTAAATAAATCCGCATTAAAGTAATACTTCTCAAAGCCTCTGGCAGTAAATATTCTTGTCTTTCATTAATTATATGTCAGTTCAGTGACGCACAACATTGTGACATGTATAAGAAAATTCCTGGCATCCTCACTAGTACTCTTGCAGTGATTTTGGAATCAGTTCGATATAGGATCCTTGGGCTATTAAGAAAAGAGTACTGATTAGGTGAATTTATTTCATTGTATATTTTATTACCATTTTCATTTAAATATTAATGAACAGAGCATTCAAAACAGAAAGCCAAGTAAACATGTCAATTCCTCTTTATTTCAGCTGTTGTTAGTGCATTTGGAGAGGCTGCCTACATTCATAAAATTTGACAAACAGCATATACAGTGGTGCTTGAAAGTTTGTGAACCCTTTAGATTTTTCTATATTTCTGCATAAATATGACCTAAAACATCATCAGATTTTCACACAAGTCCTAAAAGTAGATAAAGAGAACCCAGTTAAACAAATGATACACTAATATTGTACTTAGTCATTTATTTATTGAGGAAAATGATCCGATGTTACATATTAATGAGTGGCAAAAGTATGTGATCCTTTGCTTTCAGTATCTGGTGTGACCCCCCTGTGCAGCAATAACTGCAACTAAACGTTTCCTGTAGCTGTTGGTCAGTCCTGCATACCAGCTTGGAGGAATTTTAGCCCATTCCTCCGTACAGAACAGCTTCAGCTCTGGGATGTTGGTGGGTTTCCTCACATTAGCTGCTCACTTCAGGTCCTTCCACAACATTTCCATTGGATTAAGGTCAGGACTTGTTCATTCCAAAACATGAGCTTTTTTCTTCATTAACGATCCTGACATTTTCCTTTAGAATTCTCTGATATAATTCAGAATTAATTGTTCCATCAGTGATGGTGAGAATCAGATACAGCAAAACAATCATAATGTCAAAGACGTTATGCTTTAATATTTTTTCCATTCTTCTAAGAGAAACTATACTGATATGAATGATATGTATTACTCACCTTGAGCTCTGCAGCAGAGCACAGAGATGATGATTGTCAGAACAGAGATGGAGCAGACACACAATAGGATTATAATTAATAATAGGACCACTCCTGGGGAGGATAAGGATTTTCTTGAACTTCCTCCATTTGTACACAGTCTGTCTGACTGTGGACTGGTGGAGCCCAAACTCTTTAGAGATGGTTTTGTAACCTTTTCCAACCTGATGAGGATCAGCAACTGTTTTTCTGAGGTTCTCAGAAATCTCCATTGTTCATGCCATGATACACTTCCACAAACATGTCATGAAGATCAAACACTGATAGATCCCTGTTTTTTAAATATAATGTCCACTCACACCTGATGGTTATCCCATTGATTTTAAACACCTGACTTTAATTTCACTTTAAGATTAACTGCTAAACTTAGAAGTTCACAAACTTTTCCCACTCACAGATATTTAATATTGGATAATTTTGCTCAATAAATTAACAATCAAGTATGATATTTTTATCTCCTTTGTTTAATTGGGTTCTCCATATCTACTTTTAGAACTTATTGAACATCAGGTGCCGTATTCATAAAGATTCTTAGTGCTAAGAGGAGCTCATAGTGATGAAATTCTAAGAAAAATCTTAAATTGTGGTACTTTCCTTCTCAGAGTTAGGAGTAGATCCTAGTAGAGATAAAAGTTATTCATAAAGCATCTAAACCCATAAAAAGACCTCATAAGGTGAAAAACTATTGAAAATTGTAAAGGATTCACAAACTGAAAAAGCACCACATTTTATTTAGAAATAAGAAAAAATAAGTCTCTAATTTAGAACTTTGTCTTCAAATTGATATGTTGTCATTTGTTATTAGATAAGAGTCATACCTTGTTACTGGACTCTGTGGTGTTACAGTAGCTGCTGCAGGATGACCCTGACTTTCCTAAAAATACAACACACACTAAATATACTGTACACACACATTCATATCACATAAAATATAATATGAAGATAATGGTTTCTTATTTCTTTCTTGCAAATGTTTGCTAAAGATTAAAATGACTGAATGGTATAGTGATGGTGGGGAATCTAGATGATGAATCTAGAAATGTAATGCCCAGCATCCACTGCTTTATTAATTTCAGTCTGTAAAGATGGTTAGGCAGCTGAGCGATCAGTGCTCAACAATGTAAGGAAAAGTTCAAAAATGTTATGCTTTAATATTTTTTCCACTCTTCTAAGAGAAACTATACTGATATGAGTGATATATATTACTCACCTTGAGCTCTGCAGCAGATCACAGAGATGATGGTTATCAGAACAGAGATGGAGCAGACACACAATAGGATTATAATTATAATCCAGGAGAGATCAGCAGTTGCAGCAGTGTTCTCGGTATCTACAACTAAATCAAATATAAAATATTATCAGTTTAAATTTATTATTTTATAAAACAAGATGTGATCTGATGATCTTAGGTGATTTGATTATATGAATGTTTTTTAACAATCTTGTAACTCTGAAGTGATTTATTTTAGTTATAATTTGTAATTATAGAATTAATTTTGAACCTCAAAAATAACCAAGTAAGAGTGAAAAAAGTAACCAGAACAGCAGACCTGAAGAATGTATGAATATTTTTAGATTTTTAGATGGCGCCGCAGAGGTGGCTGCCTGTTGCAACAGCTCCTGTTCTCTTTTGAGTTTTTTCCTACTTTTTTCTCCTTTACTGTAATACTTTTTTATTTTCTTAGTTAGTTAAGTGTTTGTTCTTGTCTTTATGCACAATGGACACCAAATTGGTGCTTGTTCTGGTTTTTGCACTACTTTTTTCGCTGTTTACGACTGTGACTGGAGATCCCGTGCGGAGCCACGCTCCTATTGTTTACACCAGGGATCAGTTGTTAGCACTTAGCAACATAGCTGTGCTACCGCATGAGAGGCACGATATCCCACGCGAGCTGAGGAGGAGGAAGCGGGGGAGATGGGCTGTAGCTCTACGTCGGGACAGAAGGAGACGTTATAAACCGGTTCTTCCTTCCATCGTTATGGGGAATGTAAGATCTCTCACCAATAAGATGGACGAGCTGACGGCGCTAACGCGACATCAGAGGGAGTACTGGGAGTGTAGCGTCATGGTGTTTACAGAGTCCTGGCTCAACACGCTCATCCCGGACACACTCGTATCTCTGGACGGCTTTAATCTCATCCGAGCGGACAGGACAGCGGAGAGCGGTAAGAGGAAGGGAGGAGGGCTGGCAGTATTTGTGAACGAAAGGTGGTGTAACTCTGGGCACATCGCTATTAAGGAGCAAATCTGCTGTAAGAACATTGAACTGTTAGCCGTTAGCATGAGACCGTACTATCTCCCAAGGGAATTCTCGCACGTTATCACGATAGCTGCGTATGTCCCGCCCTCTGCTAACACTGACGCTGCTTGCGACGTCCTGCAATCAGCTGTATGTAAGCTGCAGACACAGCACCCACAAGCTCTCCTTCTCATTTCAGGAGACTTTAATCATGTTTCTCCATCTTCCACTCTGTCCACCTTCACGCAATATGTAACCTGCCACACCAGAGACAATAAAATACTGGACTTGTTTTATGCCAACACTAAGGAGGCTTATAACTCATCACCTCTTCCTCCCCTTGGAAGGTCTGATCACAACCTGGTTCATCTTCTGCCTGTGTACAAACCACTTGTGCACAGAGAACCAGCAGTCACCCGCACAGTGAAGAAATGGTCTAAGGAGACTGAGGAGGCTCTGAAGGACTGTTTTGAAACAACAGTGTGGGAAGAACTGTGTGACCCTAATGGGGAGGACATTGACAGTCTCACTCATTGCATCACGGATTATGTCAACTTCTGTGTGGAGAACACCGTCCGAACAAGGACTGTTCAGTGTTCTCCATAATAAGCCCTGGATAAACCGACAAAAGGCTCTCTGAAAGAAAAAGAGGGCCTTCAGATCAGGTAATAAGGATGAGCTGAAAGCTGTGCAGAAAGAACGAGAAGGAGATCAGGGAGGGGAAAGCTGGCTACAGGAGGAAGTGAGATGAAAGGAAGAACTACATCAGAAATAAGTCAGTGGAGTTTGGAAAGGCTAACGACCATTTCTGCCATAAGAAATCCGACTCCCAGGTGGTGGGGGACCGGAAGGGGTGACGATCTCAATTGGTTCTCCAACAGATTTGATCAAATCCACCTGTCCCTCCCCTACAAAGATCACTGCTGAATATCGCCCTTCGGTGGGCACCACCAACATGTGCCCTCCCCCGTCTCTCACACTCCCTGCCCTTATCACAACCACCACCAATGGGTCATCTGCTGGCAACTGTAACTTCCGATTCACACACTCCCACACCAGCACCCATGCTCACAATCTGTCCTTACAAAAGCCCAGGTGAGGAATGAGAGCTGAAGAAAAGAAAATTCAGCGAAGAAAGCTGCGGGTCCAGGATGGATCAAGTGCAGGCTCCCTCAAGTCCTATGTAGATCAGCTGTGGGAGTAGTGGTTGAGCACATGTTCAACCTGAGTCTGAAAGCTGGGGGAAGGAGTCACTGCTGTGGAACATCTTGTGTGGTACCTGTTGCCAAAAACACAGCAACCAAAAGGACCTGAACAGCTTCAGACCTGTGGCAAGGACTTCACATTTTGATGGAAATCATGGAGAGCTGGCCTTATCATCTCCGCCCTCTGGTGAGCCCATCCATGGACCTCTTCGTTGCTTACCTGCCTGGCATGGTGTGGATGATGCCCTCAATCTATCTTTTACATAGAGCTCTTCCCACCTGGAGAAACCTGGGAGCATGTGAGAATCACTTCTTCGATTTCTTTTTCCATGCTTTCAACACCATACGGACGGGGCGGGGCGCCTGAAGGACAAACTGATCATGTTGGAGTGGACAGTCATCTCTCAAATTGGGAGACTGGACTACCCTCACCAACCGACCACAGTATGTGACGGGACGGGACTGCGTGTTGATATGGTGGTCAGAGCATTAGGGGCCCTCAGGAACGTCATGGCACGTTCTCTTCACCCTGTACACGGCTGACTTCATGTACAGCTCACCGGACTGTCACCTCCAGAAGTTCTCTGATGACTCAGCGATTGTCGGTCTTATAAACAATGATAAGGACAACGAGTACAGAGGACTGATTCAGGACTTTGTGGACTGGTGTCTGCTGAGCCACCTCCAGTTAAACGTGGGGAAGACCAAAGAACTGGTGGTGGATTTCCGCAGGTGCAGACCCACTTTACCATAAGTGAACACCCAGGGAATGGACATTGAGAGAGTGGACTCTTATAAGTACCTGGGTGTTCATCTAAATAACAAACTGGATTGGTCAGTGAACACAACTGCACTTTATAAAAAAGGTCAGAGCAGACTCTACCTACTCAGGAGACTGAGGTCGTTTGCAGTGCGAGGGGAACTCCTGAGGACTTTCTTTGATACAGTGGTGGCATCAGCCATATGTTACGGAGTGGTATGCTGGGGCAGCAGCATCTCTACAGCAGACAGGAAGAGACTTGACAAACTCATTAAGAGGGCCAGCTCTGTCCTGGGGAGCCCCTTAGACCCGGTGCAGGTGGTGGGAGAAAGAAGGATGTTAGCCAAGCTAGCATCCATGCTGGAGAATGACTCCCACCCCATGCATGAGACTTTGGAAGAACTGGGTAACTCCTTCAGTGACAGGCTGCTTCACCCCAAATGTGGGAAGGAACGCTATCGCAGGTCCTTCCTTCCGGCTGCTGTAAGACTGTACAACCAGCACTGCTCCAAGCTCACACACTCACTTTGATTTATTTATGAAAATCACAATGGGCAATATCTTTCTCATAAGTGCAATTGTTTGTAATTATTTGTAATTTCTTATTGGAATCTTGCTATTGTCTATCTTCCTTATACTGAGTGCTGTACTGTTCCTTTGCTGATGCAACAAGGTGAATTTCCCCACTGTGGGACTAATAAAGGATTATCTTATCTTATCTTATCTTATGTTATTTAAACTTGATATGCTTTAGCCAGTGTATAATCCTGATCTTAATTTCTTTATGTTTTCAATCTAACTGTTTAACCAGTCAAAGTTATTGAAAAGGTTTGAAATTTGAAAAAACACATTGAAGAAAGTAGTGTTATATAACTATGTTTTGCCATTACATTTTTTGACTTGGGTCATTCTTACAATTCAGTGTTTTTTTCATCATGAGCAGTCAATGGTATTTATTATGTAACACTTTTTAATGTTCAGCATAATGAATTCTACTCCCCAAAAATAACTGTATATACTATATACTATTTTATTAATCAGACACTCAAGGTTTATCCATGTCCCTAGAACAGTGAATTCTACTTCTGTCATGAATATAAGAAGTATTTTAAAAGCTATATCATATTTTAAAAGTTTTGCATGAGTATTTTTAAATTAAGTAGTGTAATGGAGTGTTTAAAAGGAGAAATGCATACAAAATGGGTGAAGCTGCAGTTTGTTAGACTAAATGCAGTTAGAGTGTTTCAGAGAGTCGATGATAGTGATGTGTCGGTCACGACCGATCCGGCTCTAAGAACCGGCTCTTTGAAATGAACGACGGGAGCTGGTTCCTGATTGTGAGCCGATTTATATATTTTTTTATTTATTGTACATTCCTATATATATATATATATATATATATATTGAAAGATATAATCAGTATTAACAATTCACGATAATTATATGGCTCTGTTGCAAGCGTTGTTATTTTGTACAGAATGTTCTGTCCCTGCTCTGAAAACTGCAAGGCTTAGCATAACGAACTATTCCGCAACTCTTTGCTCTTTGGACATAGTTGGTTCTGTGACTAGGGTCACCCTGACCTGAAACTTTGTAACTTCTCCTTTTCCCAATGAACATGTGTACATCCATCCTCCAGATTCCCCTTCTTTCTCACGCGAAGCTCGCCTTACAAGAGTATAAGTACAGCTGTATGTGTATGTTTATTTTGAGATCCTTGAATAAACCCTCATGCTGCTCAAAGCTTTGTGATGGGTTCTTCTTGGACCCCCTGCGCAGACGGACTGGAACGGACACAGTAGAAGTCAGATAGACGAGGCTCGCATAACTCTAACAGTTTCTTGGTGACCCCGACGTGATACTTATGGTCAGGTAAGCACCTGATTTGTTTTTGATACCTGGCTGGCGGTATCACTCGATGATTTGTAGATCCTTCGGGGATTATATACCTGATACTCAGTATAGTTAGGACACTAGGGCGACGTATCAATACGCCGTGCCGGTCCTTCCGTGTTGAGTGTTTGATGTTGATTGTGTATCATTATACTAGGGGTAGTATGGGTGGTTCTTACCCTAAGCCTGTCCCGGGGAAACCCCCTCGGATGGATGTTTCGTTGTGGATTGGGTTTTTATGTCCGCCATGGCTGGAGGAATTTGGCTGGATTGAATGAGGGCAGTCACACAATTTCGCCTTACCTAGGGAGGTTACCTTTGATACAGGTTACTTACAGTCAGCGCATAAAAGATTTTGACGGCATGGGGGACCCTGAATTGGTATATGATTAATATGTGCGAGGGATATCGTCAATGGTATGGTATGAAAAAGATCTGGGTGGTTATCATAACGATATAGCCAAAAAAGATTTGAAGGGAATCCCTAAGCCGACTCCCTGAAATCGGTTTAAACCAGCAGAGGCAAAGGCATGCCCAAAAACTGCCTCATCCACCGCCATACCAACCCCCGCCGCCAACGGCACCACAGGCACCCTTTAATAGCGCTATTGCAGATTACTGAAACAACTACCAATCATGAGAATAAATCAGAGGCCAACCAAGTGGGCCCAGAGTCGGCCACAAAACCAAAAAAACACGTGCAGAGGAAGAAAGATCCTAGGGGTCAGCTCAGCTTCCGAGGGAGGATTCTGATTCTGAGCCACTCCATAAGGTGGCCGCTGTTTGGAAACGTGTCCCACCGGGATAAAAATATCACCCACCGAATCTTCCACGCTGAAGGATATCTTAATCTCTACAATCCCTAGTAAGGCGCTCCCTTGCGTGGGACGCCCTGATTAACTCCTCTCGCAGTTGCAACTTGCCGGGGATGATTACCGTTTTATCTTGCAGGAATAAATTGGGGGACAGCTATACATGAAGAAACTACTTTTACATTGTGCCCTTTTAAGGCCAGACAACTGATAACCCAGACACCGAAATCATTCGGAGGAATGAAAGCGGGGAAGCGGTCCAAAGGGCAAGAAAGAAGGTGCGAGAGAACGTGGGGAGTGTTTTTATTTGAGAGTCGGCCAAGTACGCTGTCCATTTGAGCGACCCAGTTGAAAAAAGATCTGCTGGGATGAAGGAAGCCAGCAGAGACTTTATCAGGTTACTAACGGTAAGCAGGAAAAGGCTGAAACCACTAGTCATTTCGGGAATCGGTTCTCCGAGGTTGGGTGTGCGTCATCTGGGTGGCATGTTGACCTGGATGCAGAACCTTTTTTTTAATCCCCTTTTCCTTTGTACTTTTCTGGCCAATTGTCGCCCTGAAGTGCCAAAACAGCACTCAAATTCCAGTTAGTGATCGTTCTAATCTAAAGATGAGGGGAGTGCTGCTAAGAAATTGCGTATATGGAGGCCGATGGTTTGTTTGATAACCAAAGCAGGCAATAAGGCATGTTGAGTGTTAAGCAGGAGGTGGACCGCAAAATTAAAAGGTAGTGGCAGTGTGGCCAGGGCAGAAAAAGAAAGGGAAATGTCAGTATTGTGGTAAGGGGGTATTGGATACGTGGGTGTATGTGAAAGAGACAGAGAGATGAAGGCCTAAGGCCGTACTGAGGGGCTGTCAGCCCGGTGGACAAAACAATTTCCGCCGCCTCCTCAACAAGGCAGAACCAGACACAACATGGGCCCGCTCCACGGGCCCTGAGAGAACCTATAAAGGTTCTAGGGGCCTCAGAGTAAGGAGCCCCCCGACCATAGTATGTTGAACCTCTCGTTCACTTCCCCAGCTAACAGAGACCTGCCTAGTATCATGTTGTCTGTGGGAGAAACTGAATATCCGTTTCCTGTTGGAACACTGGTGCTACCATGTTCCTCTGGGGGACAATCTTACGGGGTGCTCGTTCTTCACGGTGGTTAGCTCTGTGGGGAATGCGGGGATTCCTTGTGACTCTTATTTTACGCCCCCACTGCCTGTAACTTGCTTTGATGACCCTTCTTGGTACCTGATGCATTATTTTGTGTACATGCCCGATTTGCCCTTTTTGTTTACTGGAAGGGATCTTATGAGTTAGCCTAATTTATACTGACTTTCAGTGTTCACGACTGACTGTGTGTGTGCCTGATGTATGTCACCCCTCCTTTACGCTTCTCTCTCTGTCATTCTCTATCGAAGAGACATTGAGGAAGTGTATTTGTCCGTCTCCTAACACTATTCCGTTTTTCTACAACAGTTCACCGCTTACTCTGTGGTCTGATCATATAGAAACGATGTGGGTTTGTTTCCTGCGCCCCTATGAGGCCACTATAAAACATACTGATACTGTATACATTAGACCAAATACCACTTAACACCAGCTAAAGCTGCCGGTAATTGACTGTGTTCTCTCTTCCCTTCTACAGCAAGGTGTGGTGGTTCCGTGCACAATCCATTACAACACACCAGTAATCTGTCCCGAAGCCCGATTGGTCATGGCGTTTTCACAAAAGATCTCAGAAAAATTAATCAATCGTGATTCCGTTGACTCCAATCGTGCCGATGTGCCTTTCTATAATCGCTTCGGTCCCTCAAAATCATTGTTGTTTCTCGTGGTGGGATTGACTTATGTTCTGCCTTTTATTTCAGGCATTCTGTTGGAAAGCAGGACACAGCATAGTTTCGCCTTCACGCACAGGGGCCACAGGTACACATGGACAAGACTCATCAGGGGTTACATTGATTCACCGGCAGTGTTTGACGCTGCTGTCCGAAGATCGTTACAGGAACCTACCATTCCTCTAGTTCTGTTGTGTGCATACGCTGACGATCTTTCGTCTCTGCTTGTTGATGAGCCACTGCAGAGAAGCCAATATATTCTGTTGCAGAAGACTGGCTGCTGCAACTGATGAAAAGGGGTCAAGGTATCTCGTTCCAAGCTCCCAATGCTGCCTTCCCTTCCGTTAAGTATTATGGGACAAGAACTCTCCCCAAGGTTGTCGCAGTTGACACAGCGGACAGAATTACAGGTCATTGTCAAAATGAAGGCCCAGCCGACGAAGCATTGAGTTGATGGCTTTCAGGGACTGATAAACTATTGTAGGATGGATACCGACCTGCTCCTACTATGACAAATGCCGGCGGCTCCGCCCATTCGCCACAATGATCCTCTGACAGAACTCTGGTCTGGAACTCATGACATGAACAATGCCTTTTGAACTGAAGCGGGCCCTGGTGTGTTGCTCCAGCCACTAGGCATGCCCAACCTATGACCTGCTTTCACTGTGGGTCACACAGCAAACACGGCTCTGCGGCCGCTGTCCTGGCAAGCAGCACGGAGGGGGGTCTTACGCCATGTGCGCTTCTCTCTAAAACCTAGATACCGTGGCCCACAAGGTTTTGCCCTCATGTCTGCGTGGCTGTCGCTGCCTGTGCGTTGATGGTGATGGAGTGCTCAGAAAATTGTCCTGTCGCACCCTTTGATACTTCACACTTCCCACCCGGTAACGCCACATTTTACGTCATTAAGTACACAACACACTGTCCGCTTCAGCCGCGGACTTCAGGTTGTTGGGAGCACTATTACTGGCGTTAGACTATAAAATCGACGTCTTCACATGACCGCATGCGCATGCCCATGCAGCGCCTTATAAACGCGCAGGATGATATGGTGAACAGCACAATTACTGATGACACTGATCACGATTGCATGTCTTCCATGTGCACGAACCAGCATCAGAGCTGATCTGTCTTCTCTCCTCTCCCAACAGGAGATGTTCTCTTTGTTGTGGTTCCTGTTCTAGCCTGCAAAAATGGTATTTCCTGTGTGGATATTCTGTTTGTCGTCTACCTGATGTTGGATAGAGGCTTTCTCCTTGCCCTTCTCTCCGTTACAGGCTGCTGAACTGTATGCATTAACCCGTGCGTGTGTGATCTTCACAGGACCGTGACGTGACTATCTACACTGCTCTCGTTAAGCCTTGGTGTAGTAGCCCATGACATGGGATTCGCATTGGGAGTCTTTTTGGGAGGTCTAGAGGCTTCGTGGGTGCCGATGGTTAAGCCAATTTCGCATCAAACCTTTGCTACAGGATCTGATTGCCTTCGTTCTTGCCGAGATCTTAGCCATGTCAAAAAACTAAGGCTCATTCTTATGACAAAACGGACGAGGCCCGTGGTAATGGTAACCCTTGCTGACCGCATGGCTAAGCAGGCTGCTCATCTGGTAGCCCGTCTCCTTTCCTGAAAACACCGTTTGGTTTCCCGCAGCCAATGGTAAGTGCCGTCTTACCAGATGTTGAAATTACCTAGTTTACAGGGCTTCCGCCTCGCCCTCCGATGTGAGTTCTGGCAAACACACGGCCTTGCAGCGTACGTGAATGGAGTTCAAGGTTGACGCCAAAGGCCGGAATCTGTCCCCCTGTTGTGTAATCCGTTCCGTCCGCGAGTGTCATGGCACCCACTCATCGGCGGAACGAAGCGGGGGTTTTTTTTTTTTTTTTTTTTTTTTTTTTTTTTTTTTTTTTTCTTTTTTTTTTTTTTTTTTTTTTTTTTTTTTTTTTTTTTTTTTTTTTTTTTTTTTTTTTTTTTTTTTTTTTTTTCTTTTTTTTTTTTTTTTAGCGGAGGACCTTATGGATGTATTCTGCATCAGAATCTGCACAAAGATAGATACACACACTATCCGCGATAGGTGTCTCACCTGTGCCCAAAACAATGTTTCATCGCCCGGTGCCAAACCAACAATCCTACTCCAGACACTCCTTTTCAGGAGTGGTGCAAGTCGATTTTACGCATGGGCCAAAAATAGGCCCATACAAGTATCTTTTAGTTACTGGTGGACAAAATTTTCGAAGTGGGTAGAAAGCGTTTCCTGTGCTAAGGAAGACGCCAAAAACAGTGGTGGCAAAAAACTGACCAAGAAATTATCCCACGATACGGGATACCCCGTAGGACTAGATTCCGATAAAGGTTACTCCTTCACTTCAAAAGTTCACCACAACCTATTATGCGCTGAGCTAAAAATCAATGGGAAATTCCACATTCCTTACCACCCCCAATCATCCGGCATGGTAGAAAGAAGAAAGGACTAATCGTACACTGTGAAAACGCAAATTACGGAAAAACCATGCAAGACATGGGAAACAAACAAAAATTGGCTTCACGCTTACCTTGGTTTTTTGAGCTGACATGAGAATGTACTCCCCTGGATGGTTGGACCATCCTGTCCCCTTATGAGTGGTAGTAATGGACGCCCCTTTCCGGGTTACCTTGGCGAAAGGAATGCAGGCGGTGTGGGGAGCAACCGACCTGAAGTACACCTCAGTGAGTAATCTGCAGGACTGATCCAAAACTTGAACGAGTATGGATAAGGGTAAATCAAAAGAAAAACCAATTATTCCTATGGGCATCCCACGATATTGAGGTGGGAGAAAAAGTATTGATCAAGGATGGACGAGAAAGTCTGACTTTATCTGATCCTTTATACAGTGGTCCTGCGAAGTAATTGCTGATAGGACCGCCCGTGCTACTGATCTTTTTCCACAGTGGATCCATTGCAACAAGGATCAAGAAGGGCCCCCTCTCGGTCACTGCATCAAAATCCGTGCCCTGAAGTAATGATTTCTTTATCTTTCAGTTAAACCACTGACACCAGCTGGGACCAAGTACTTGGCAGGGAGCCTACCTCTGGCCCGTTTGCGGACACACCCAAGTCCGGCCAGTAATCGAGGGAGGGTATGTCGGTGAGTCACAAAGGGCTGAAAGGATTAAATTAAAAAAGGGACCGGCAATTGCCGCCGGTCGAAGGGGGTCCCATCATTTTGAAACCACAAGATCGTCGACAACGGATACACAGCCAGTGAATAATGGCTGTCGGTTGGATCCTCGTCGTAGGATGGCTGCACGTCTGCGTCCGCAAGTGATATCAAGTCCACATGATAATACCTTTTGGCAATATGCCAATTGGACTGCGAAATTGTATACGAATGCGGTCATGCATGTTATCATCCGAGTGGGGGAGGTTTGGCGCTCTGTTGGCCATTTTGTGCCATACTTATATTGGCTTATATCTGTCATATGTATCGTAGTATGTTTGATTGTGCCTATTCGGGCCCCTGTATATCAGTTTGTTTTCATGGATCGCGATATGCCATGTTTACTTTCTCACATAGCTACTCCTATGTTTCTGGGACCAGTGTTAACCGCCGTTAAATATGATACTAGCTTTAATGCTATATCAAAGAGGGGATTGAAAAGATATAATCAGTATTAACAATTTTCACGATTATTATATGGCTCGGTTGCAAGCGTTGTTATTTTGTACCAGAATGGTTCTGTCCTGCTCTGAAAACTGCAAGGCTTAGCATAACGAACTATCCGAAACTCTTTGCTCTTGGACATAGTTGGTTGGACAGGGTCACCCTGACCTGAAACTTTTGTAACTTCTCCTTGCTTCACAAATGAACATGTGTACCTCCTTCCTCCAGACTTCCCCTTCTCTCTCACGCAAAGCTCGCCTTACAAGAGTAAAGTACAGCTGTATGTGTATGTTTATTTTGAGATCCTTGAATAAACCCTCTGCTGCTCAAAGCTTTGTGCTGGTTTCTTCTTGGACCTCCCTGCGCAGAACGGACTGGACCGACACAGGAGAAGTCAGATAGACGAGGCTCGCATAACTATCTAACATATATATATATATATATATATATATATATATATAAGGTAGATTATGTCTTGTTTCCCTGTATATAGTTGCAAATTTACAAATAATACACATAATCACATAATCAGAGACCTGAGACCAGATTGGACCTGTAACTAAGATCGGTCTTCGGTTTTGTATATTATAATTGATTTTACTGTGTTCCATTGTGAGTATATAAATAAAAAGCATATTAATAATAACAAACATTGGATATTTTACATTGGTAATTCATTTTACACATACTTTGGTAATACATTAAGCTACAAAATATCTAAAGAGCCACTTGGGAGCCGAAAGAGCCAGCTCTTTTTAGTGAGCCGAGCCAAAGGAGCCGGCTCTCTGAAAAAAGCCGGAATTCCCATCACTAGTCGATGATAACTATTGTTTGGATTAAATATCATGATTTACTGCATTACTGAATATTACCATGTCTAATTATGAGCAATTTAGCAGTATTTATATAAAAAATCCAAAGTATTTTGTATATTTCGATTCCGTTGTTGCTGTGGTTAGCTAAAGATGATAAGTTCATTTGTATGATTTTTTGGTGATGATTCATGTAGTTATGTAGCCTCAGTGTCATGGATCTGTACATCTTACCCTCAATAAAAGACATCCTGTTTCTTAAACAGAGTTAGAAAGGCAGTTTCAAGAAATACTTTTACTTTTTCTTATTTTGGTAGCATGTACTTTTATACTTCTACTTGAATAAAATGTATAAGCCATACTTCAAGTTTAACTGAGTATTTTTTAAATCAAATTAGTAGTGCTTTTACATAAGGGTCAAAAATGACCTGCCTCTATGTTTACAAGCAGAGAAAATGATCTTTTTCAGCTTGGAATTTGACGACTTTTCCTAAAGGGATCCCTGCATTAGAAATAGTGAAACTCTGTCAAATATTGTCTTAGGGTATATTTTTGACCTAGCAGTTATAAAATCACTTACACACCACAACACACACACACACACACACACAGTCTCTCTATCATTGTGGGGACCTTCCATTGACATATGTGGGGTCCCTGGCAGAAAGGCAGCACAGAGTGGCTTCCACGTCATGGTTGGCGCATTCGGTCTATCCATTGGATTTTGGGTGTAATCCAGATGAAAGGCTGACCGAAGCTCTTGTTGTCTCGCAGAAGGCTCGCCAGACCTGGTTGGTAAACTGGGGCCCCCTGTTCGAGCACCGTGGGGAGCTTGGGTAGGGCCAGGAGACCGACAGCCTTGGAGAACCTGTCCACCACAGTCAGGATACTTGCCATCAGACTCGGGGAGGCCAGTAACAAAGTTCACCGAGATATGAGACCAGGGATGGCCCGGAACTGGCAGGGAGGTGAGATGTCTTGCTCAGATGGCACAGATGGAGCAGGCAGTGATGTACTCCCTGGTGTTACTCTCCAGAGATGGCCACCAGAAAAATGTCTGAAGGAGTGTGACGGTGCGACGGACTCCCGGGTGGCAATCAATCTGGGAGAAATGGGCCCACTTCAGTATGGCAAGGGGGACATAGAGCCGGTTGGGGGGGGGTCTGTTCCCAGGGTCCGGTTCCAATGTTTGGGACTCCTCCACTGTCCATTGGATCTTCTAGGTCAGGTGCACAACCAGGCGGTCGGGGGGGGCAAGATGGTGTCAGTAAGGAGTAGGTCCTTCTCGGAGGACTACTGGTGGGAGAAGGTGATGGGCTTGGTGTTATGGGAGCCTGGCCAGTAGGTGAGCGTGAAGTTGAACCTCGAAAAGAAGAGGACCCACCTTGCCTGACATGAGTTCACTGTCTGGATGTATGCCAGGTTTTTGTGGTCTGTCCAAACGACGAAGGGCTGGTTCACGCCCTCGAGCCAGTGGCTGCAATCCTGATTGCCAGAAGCTCCCCACAACGTAATTGGCCTCGGCAGGGGTGAGGTGGCAAGAGAAGTAGTCCCTGCGACACAGTCTGATTCGTTGACCTCCACGATGAACTGTTTGTTGAGGTTTGATTGGACGAGGACCAGCGCAGAGGTGAACAGGATCGTGAGGCGCTAGAAGGCTCTGCTGCTTCGGGATCTAGTGGAACAAGGATATATTGGAAATGAGCTGGGTCAGAGGAGCTGCCACATTGCTGTAATCCCGGATAAAGTGCCGATAGAAATTCGCGAACCCCAAGAAGCACTGTAGCACCTTCTGCAAAATGGGAACAGGCCACTCTGCTACTGCCTTAACTTTGGTGGGATTAGCCTTGATGCACCCTCTCTGGATGGAACTTGCACTTCTTGGCCTTGACAAACAGGCAGTTTTCTAGGAGCCGGGCTAGGACTCTCCGGACGTTTCCAAAGTGTTCCACCTTAAACCTGGAGAATATGAGTATGTTGTCCAGGTAAACAAAAATGAATCAGTTCTCTAAGTAGTCTCTAAGGACACCATTAACCAGGGCCTGGAAGACTGTGGAAGCATTAGTGAGGCTGAATGGCATGGCCTGGTATTAGATATGGCCTAGGCGGGTGTTGAATGCAGTCTTCCACTCATCTCCTTCTTTGACCCTAACCAAGTGGTAGGCATTGTGGAGGTCCAACTTCGTGAAGACAGTGGCCTCCTGCAAGAGGTCGAAGGCAGAGGAGATGAGTTGGAGTGGGTACTTGTTTCTGGAGGTGATGTAGTTAAGCCCTTTGCAATCAATGCATGGCCGGAGGGTCCCATTGTTATTGTAGACAAAGAAGAAACCCACCCCCCAGGGGAGAGGAGGATGGGTGGATAAATCCCACGGTGAGGCACTTGGAGATGTACTCCTCCATGGCTTCTGCGCTCTGGCCAGGACAGGTTGTAGAGGTAACTTGACGGCAGAGGAGCTCCAGGAAGCAAGTTGATGGCATAGTCATAACGTCTGTCAGGCAGTAGAGACTTGGCCTGGTCCTTGTTGAAAACCTCACAGAGGTCGAGGTAACCCTGGGGCACCTTGGACAGGTCTGTGGGGTCTTCGTGCCGAGAAGTACGAGGAGCCAGTTTAGCCAAGGGAATGGTGGGTCAGAGGTAGAGCAGGTGGTAGAGGTCACTCCAAGCAGTTATAATTCTCTGTCTCCAGTCAGTGGCAGGGTTGTGTGTGGAGAGCCATTGGTGGCCGAGGACCAGGGGGGGTCTTGGAAGAGCAGTTGATGGAACAGCTGAGGGTGTAGCGATGGTTGCTGGAGATGACCATAGTGACGGCTGGAGATTGTTGGGTGACCTGGGCAAGGAGCCTACCATCCAGGGCATACGCCCGACGAGGGGTTTCCAGACACTCAAGTGGGCCATGAGGTGGCAGCGAGGTCCTCATCCATAAGATTGCTCTCTGCTATGGAGTCGATCAGGGCATTCAGCAAGAGACTACCATTAGGAAGGCACAGGAAAGGGGGGAGCAGGAGACTGGGATGACTGGTAGGTGAGGAGTCAATGGAAGTGCTCAGCAGGGTCCCCACTTTTACTGACGAGCCCCCCCCCCTTTTGGCTGGACAGGTCAGAGGATGATTATATGCCCAGACTTTCCACAGTACAGAGTCCTATTTGTAGCCGTCTGGAGCGCTCTAGGGGGGTGAGCCTGATGTGGCCCAGCTACATGGGCTCGGGACCCTCTGGGGGGCCAGGGTCCGGGGCTGGAAGTGAGGTAACATGAGGTGTAGTGGGTCTGGCATGGGCCGAAATAGACACCTGGACTGGACACACCACCCTTTCCATTTGGTATTCACGGAGGTGTCTATCCAGGTGAATGGCCAATTCTACCAGAACCTGGAGGTCAAAAGGTTTGTCACAGGCTCCCAACTCGTCCTTAAGGTGTTCCGATAGCCCTTCAAGGAACCCGTCATGTAGCATGGAGTCGTTCCACCCAGAATCGGTGGGTAGCGACCAGAATTCTATGTCGTAGTCAGCGACCAGCCGAGAACCTTGGTGCAGATGGAAGAGTTGGCTCGACGCCATCCCCCCATGACTCGGGTGATCAAACACCGCCCGGAATTGATGGAGAAAATTGGCATACGGCTCCTCCTCCAGGAACACCTGGGACTAGGCAGCCTAAGCTCACATCAAGGCCCTACCCTGAAAGAGGCCAACGACGTAAATGACCTTGCTAGCATCGGTAGAAAAACACCAGAGCACACTGATAGAGGAAACCCCAGCACCATGGAAGGGCTCTGGATGTGTGATGGGTGGTTCTGTCCCTAAGGACTGGAGTGGAGGAGTCTGGGTGGCCTGCTTTGTGAACTGAGGTCCAGGTTGCGGGTCTAGAGAGGGTGTGGCCAGGGAGCCTATGAAGCTCTGCGAGTCGCCGGAGGCTTGGAGGTCAAGCTCTGAGGAGAGGGATCCTGGACGGGTGCCTGACAGGGGACAGAGTCAGAGGGTTAATCTTCCTGGGACATCTCAGAAACCTTCCTAGTAAGGGACCTATTAGTCTCCAGGAAAGAGCTAAGTAATCTATCTTGCTGACCCAACCATGCTTCTTGGCAATTAAGGGCCATCTCGCCATTCAAAGAATTGTCTGTCTGAGAATCTTAGGGTTCCATACTGACCAGATCGTAGTCTTGTGGTTTGACCGAGCTAAACTAGGCTAAGGAACCCAAAATGCAGGTACTCAGATGGACAGATGAATACCCAAGAAGCAGGTGAGTTTATTAAACAGATATTCAGGTAAATACAGAGCCTTGAAACTTCTAAATGACCCAACTTAGGCAGTAAAAGGTTACAAATAGGGAACAAAACCAGAGGAGTCCAGGGAGCAGGCACCAGAGCGGAAACCAGATGTACCAGGAGACGAGTATGGCAAGTGGATAAAGTGTTGCTTAGGATAGATCTGGTGAGTTCTGGGAAGAAGAGCCAGTGTTTTGTAGCGTGGTGATCAGCGGAGGCAAATGGCAATCAGGTGCGTGGAATCATGGAGTGCTGCAATGACTGGATGCTTGGAGTGTGTCGGCCCCGTCCCAAACTCCACCTTCAGTTACAGATTTTAAAACTCCTAACCAGAGACAAGAGTTCAATTGAGAAGTTCATTTCAGAGTTCAGTTCAGTTCAAGAGAAAGCAACAGGTTTGGAAGATAGAAGCTGACTGAACTTATGTGAACCCACTGTAACTTATTTATCTCTGCTTGTTCATGTTAGTCTGCACAAGCCTTATCTGCAGTTATGCTGTAGTTTTGGAAAGTTTAGTACTGGTGGCCAACAGTGTTAGCTCTTTAAATCTACAGTAAACATCATTTTACAAGTACATGGAAATCTCTGTTGAAACTGAAGCTTGGAAGTTCTGCTAAGCCCATGTGCTGGTGAAGACTTGCTGCCTACTAGAGGATGTGAAATCATCTTCCATACTCCTTCGAGCAAACCCATCGCATGTGTTGAAGGGTCCCTGACTGTGCACAGTGTTGATGGAGAGAGAATGGTGCCTATCATCAGGACCAGGTTGACCGAGACTCAAGATCGCAGGTTGCTGCGCAGATAGAAACCATACAAGCAGCTTCACTTCTGGTTCAACAGGTACCCATCGCATTACTCTAAAAGGTTTCTCCGTTGGTTCTTGAAATTTCATCAGTTATTTAAAACCACAATGTGTTGTAGTATTGCCCATTGCTTATAATCCAAATTAGCGTTCATTAGTTTTTTGTCAAAAATCACCTCAACCACTCGTAGTCTGATAGCTGAATCCAGTGAAGCATCTACAAGGCATCTTCTGAGGTTAGACACTCATGTACATAAAGATTACTGTAGACCCCATATTGTGGTCATATCTTCATTATTTCGCTAAGTTATTGTGCTGATTTTATGGTTTCTTGCTTTTAGTAAATTCTTCATACCTGTAAATTATGCTTTGTGTGGAAGTGACTTCATTATTCAATACAGATTAATTGGATGACTGGTAGGCCTCATGACATTAAGATTGAGTCTGATTTTAAACTGTCTATGAAATTAAACTGGTTCCCTGATCTACCAGTCACAAAAGAATCAGGTAGTGCCCCTTTTATTCATTAAAATTAATACATTTAAAGGAGTAGTTATAATATGCTACACTTTCTATCGTTGTGGGGTCATTTGGTCCCCACAGTGTATTACACACACACACACACACACACACACACACACACACACACACACGTCTTACTATCTTTGTGGGGACCACCAACTGACATATTGATTTACTGTAACTAATTAATGCTACACCTTCCCCTAACCTCATTATATTATATTATATTATATTATATTATATTGTATTATATTATATTAACATTATATAATGAGGAGAATGGTCACTGATTGAAATATGATTGGGACTGTAGAACAGAAGCCCCGTCTCTTCGCTTTAAAGAACCAATCAGCATATTAGTAAATGTGCTGGAGATGGAGGCAGGAAGTCTTGACCCATTTGTAATTGCAAAATGTGCATGTGCAGTAGCCAAAATAACCTAAAAAAAAATCTATATTTCTGTGTTATTTGAACCCAACAATGTAAGTACATGATATCATGTTTGTCAGATTATACCAGCAATTATAAATATGTATTTTTAATATTAATTACTCTTTCAGTTTCAGATATACAGTTCCCTCCCCATTCAAAGAAATAGAAGTCTGGTCTTGTATGGCTGAACATTACTGCCTGGTGGAGTTACCAAGATGGTGGTGGAGTGAACAGACTTATCTTATAATGACTTTGCTGATATTTATTGCAGAGTGAACTTCATGCACTTTGTCACAGAAGCAATGGTCAATCACGGACTATTTCTCAAATTTGCGCAAATGAATAGAAACTGTCCATGTACGTACATGTTTATATTATGAGTCGCACTTATCCCATCTTGTGACGCTAGAGGGCAGCATCAACTCATATTTCAGCCTGGGCATGCTTGGGGTGATCGCTCATGCTCCAGTGCTTATTTAACGCTGATTGCACGATTAGCGACACCTTCTGGCTATTGGATATAAGAGCATGCTGGAGCTCAGTCAGGTGTCGCATTGTTAACCGACCTCCTGAGACCTCACCCGTCTCGCGTGCATTAAATCCGCGGATTGTTATTTTTTGTAATAGAGAAAGCAGGTAGCTGCCGGTTTGTAGAACACCAGCAAATGTATGGCTTAGAGGTCCAAGGTGACTGCTAGGGTTTAGCATTTTGACAGTGTAGGGCAAGATTCCACTATCTGTTCCCCTAACCCATCCCCGCAGCCTCGTCATCCCTTGGAGGCATTGACACGCTTGCTGTGGTGATACGCGAGCTCCCCGCTATCTTCCTTGTTTGCCGGCAGCCCTTTGGGCTTTAAGTCACCCCTCCTCACGCTTCAAAAGGACGTTGTGCTGCCTTGTATTCAGCCTCGTCTTTTCTCTTTTGCATCCATGTCACGCTCCGTAAGCCGCGAGAGTGCCATGACACGTCTTCGCAGCGCTCCGCTCGTGTACTGACGCTCTGTGCAAGCATGTAATTGTTACACCGTTTGCGCAGTGGAGCTTTGCCGTTAGCGTTGCTCAGTTTGGGTGTGCTGTACATTTACTCTAGCACCCATATTTCAATCCACAGCCACTGATTTTGTTTTCTCTTTGTTGGTTTATTTACTTTTTATTTATTTATTTAAACTTTTGGTTCATCATTTCCATCTGGAGCTAACTGCAATTGGGTCCTAAACCCCTTTTACTTTTGTTTTCATGGTTTGAAAACCATGGTTTTCATGGTTTGCTTTTTATTATGGTGAACCGTAACAGAACGATGTGACCAATTACAAGATGCAGTGTTAGCTCCTTGACCTCCAGTATGGAGGTCCCCAGTCGCCGCAGTCAGCGTCAGCCACTAGCCGGGTCCCGGCTAGCTCTTGGGGGTCTGTCCATTAGCTTTGGCCCAGTTATGGACACAGTTTGGCATTAAGACCCCACAGAGCTGCCCTGTCCACGCTGCAGAATTCGCCGCTCTCCACCTAGGTTCAAGCTGGGGTTGTTGGTTCCATCTAATCCTGGGGAACAACTTTTAACCCCCTTATATGTCGCAACCCCACCAAAATGGAAGGTTTTCAACACCATGAGCATCGGCAAACCACCAGGTCTCCATGGGAGATTGTTTTGCCGTCCGGTGAGCTCAAGCTCTACCCACGAGCTCGGGTGGATGAACTGCTCTATATTTTTAACACTAGAAGCACTGGGCCGGCTTGACCTGCATATAAGTGCCAAGCTCCGGTCATTTGACCGCCAGGACCTCCTACTAGTAGCGCCGTGCTGAGTTTACTTAACTAAAGCTGTGGGACTGTGGTAGCCTAGCGGGTAAGGTACCGAACTATGGACCAAAAGGTCCAGGGTTCAAATCCCACCTCTGCCAAGCTGCCACTGTTGGGTCCTTGAGCAAGGCCTTTAACCCACAACTGCTTTAACCCACAACTGCTTTTGCAGTGCCTTGCAAAAGTATTCGGCCCCCTTGAACTTTTCAACCTTTTGCCACATTTCAGACTTCAAACATAAAGATATGAAATTGTAATTTTTTGGGAAGAATCAACAACAAGTGGGACACAATCATGAAGTGGAACAAAATTTATTGGATATTGTAAACTTTTTTTAGAAATAAAAAACTGAAAAGTGGGGCGTGCTAAATTATTCGGCCCCCTTGCGTTAATACTTTGTAGCACCACCTTTTGCTGCGATTACAGCTGCAAGTCGCTTGGGGTATGTCTCTGTCAGTTTTGCACATCGTGAGAATGAAATTTTTGCCCGTTCTTCTTTGCAAAACATCTGGAGCTCAGTGACTTTGGATGGAGAGCGTTTGTGAACAGCAGTTTTCAGCTCTTTCCACAGATTCTCGATTGGATTCAGGTCTGGACTTTGACTTGGCCATTCTAACACCTGGATACGTTTATTCGTGAACCACTCCATTGTAGATTTTTGCTTTATGTTTTGGATCATTGTCTTGTTGGAAGATAAATTTCAGTCCCAGTCTCAGGTCTTTTGCAGACTCCAACAGGTTTTCTTCCAGAATGGTCCTGTATTTGGCTCCATCCATCTTCCCATCAAATTTTAAACCATCTTTCCTGTCCCTGCTGAAGAAAAGCAGGCCCAAACCACGATGCTGCCACCACCATGTTTGACAGTGGGGATGATGCGTTTCAGGGTGATGAGCTGTGTTGCTTTTACGCCAAACATAACGTTTTGCATTGTGGCCAAAAAGTTCGATTTTGGTCTGACCAGAGCACCTTCTTCCACATGTTTTGGTGTGTCTCCCAGGTGGCTTGTGGCAAACTTTAGACAAGACTTTTTATGGATATCTTAGAGAAATGGCTTTCTTCTTGCCACTCTTCCATAAAGGCCAGATTTGTGCAGTGTACGACTGATTGTTGTCCTATGGACAGACTCTCCCACCTCAGCTGTAGATCTCTGCAGTTCATCCAGAGTGTTTATGGGCCTCTTGGCTGCATCTCTGATCAGTCTTCTCCTTGTTTGAGCTGAAAGTTTAGAGGGACGGCCGGGTCTTGGTAGATTTGCAGTGGTCTGATATTCCTTCCATTTCAATATGATTGCTTGCACAGTGCTCCTCGAGATGTTTAAAGCTTGGGAAATCTTTTTGTATCCAAATCCGGCTTTAAACTTCTCCACAACAGTATCTCTAGGGTTGCCAACCGTCCCGTATTTTCCGGGACATCCCGATTTATGGGCAATTTTGATTTGTCCCGGCCGGGACAGCTCCAGTCCCGGATTCCAATCACAGCCTCATTGGCCAATAACGCACCAAAACTTTTACAAACTCCCGGGTGTAGTAGCTACGTTAGTGACAGAGCAGTGTGTGCGCGCGCTGTGAGCGGAGCCTTATGCTGTCAAAATGAGCAGTGAACCTGTAAAGAAAAAAAGACTTTGCAACTATAAAAAAGAGCGGGAAGCCAGTTGCTCCCACAGTTGATTTATTCACACCAACCTGCCTGCCTATTGTAAATTCAGTCTTCCCAGCCTGGTGCAGGTCTACAATTTTCTTCCAAGGTGTCCTTCAACAGCTCTTTGGACTTGGCCATGGTTGAGTTTGGAGTCTGGAGACTGTTTGAGGCTGTGGACAGGTGTCTTTTATACAGATAACGAGGTCAAACAGGTGTCATTAATAAAGGTAACAAGTGGAGGACAAAAGAGCTTCTTAAAGAAGTTGTTACAGGTCTGTGAGAGCCAGAAATCTTGCTTGTTTGTGGGTGACCAAATACTTATTTTCCACCATGATTTACAATTAAATTCTTTAAAAATCCTACAGTGTGATTTCCTGGATATTTTTTTTCTCATTCTGTCTCTCATAGTTGAAGTGTATCTATGATGAAAATTACAGACCTCTCTTATCTTTCTAAGTAGGAGAACTTGCACAATCAGTGGCTGACTAAATACTTTTTTGCCCCACTGTATGTATGTACGCTTCAGTATCAGATAATTAGTGAGAGTAAACATGTGCACCCTTGCAACACCTGGTGACAGAAAATAGAATCGCAGTTTAAATAAGGTGGCTGAACACGAGCCTGGCATGACACAAAACAGCAAACAGGAGCGAAAGAGCTTGAAACTAAGTTGTACTCTGATTTTCAAAATTTAAAAGTCATAGGTGATAAAACACACACACCTAGGAAAAGTCAAGAAAGGAGAGTCCTGGAATTTGATCAAGTGTAACCATAAATTTTTTTTTTAAATCACTGCGGTCACATGACCGCCACTCAGCACTTATAGGAATAAGTAGAGCAAACAGGCATGGTGCTTGTACTAAGGTGTCACAGCGGTCAAATGACTGGCAGTCGACGCTTCTAGTGTTACGCCAGTCAAGTGGATTCCTGTGCCTTGGTGAGATTTGCCGATCATCATACTTGGGCTGTTTGCACCACTTAGCTCCGTACCTGAGACCACCGCACCACCTAGCTTTGTACCTGAGCCCGCCGCCACGCCTGGTTCCATACCTGAACCTGCCACTCCAGCTGGCTACGTACCTGAGCCCGCCGTGCCACCTGGCTCTGTACCTGAGACCGCCATGCGGCCTGGCTCCATACCTGAGCCCACTGCACTGACTCCTGCACCACGGTCAATTTCGCCGACCCCTGTGCCATGGTCATTTGCACCAACTTTTGCATCAAGGTCATTGGCGCCTGTTCGCCCAACCAGGCGACTCGAGCCAACCTTTTCCATGGGCTCGGTAGGGCCAAGCTACGTCCCTGATCCGCTCGCTCCAAGCTCCACCCCTGAGCCACTCTTGCCGAGCTCCACCCCTTAATGCTGATTGCGTGTTTAGCAACACCTTCTGGCTCTTGTATATAAGAGCACGCTGGAGGTGTCGCATCGTTAACTGACCTCCTGAGACCTCATCTGTCTCGCGTATGTTAAATTGTGAATTGTTATTTTTTGTGATAGGGAAAGCAGGTAGCTGCCGGTTCATAGACTGCCAGCAAATGTACGACTTAGAGGTCCGAGGTGACCACTAGGGTTTAGTTTTTTGATAGTGTAGGGCAAGATTCCACTATCTGTTCCCCTAAGCCATCCCCGCGGCCTCGCCGTCCCCCGGCGGCTTTGACTTGCTTGCAGCAGCGATACGTGAACCCCCCAACTTCTTCCTTGTTTGCCGGCAGCCCTTTGGGCTTTAAGTCACTCCTCATTGCCGCGATCATGGAAAGTAGCGCTCCACACACAATCGCACTTTGAAACGACGCTTTGCTGCCTTTTATTCAGCCTTGTCCATTGTCTTCCACATCCATGTCACGCTCCGTAAACTGCAAGAGTACCGTGACACGCCTTCACGGACTCCGCTTGGTTACCGATGCTCTGTGCAAGCATGGGCCTGTTACACCATTTGCGTAGCGGAGCTGCACCATTAGCGTTGCTCAGCTCAGTTGCGCTGAGCGCTTATGGCATTTCCTGTTGTTTAAGTTGTTTTCTTTTTCTCCTCAGTGGCTGAGTGGTGCGTTCGGTTTATACAGCCATTGCTGACGGTAGCACCCAGGGTTTGATCCTAGGCCACTGCTTTTGTTTTCTTTTAGTTGGTTTATTTACTTTTCATTTATTTAAACTTTTGGTTCACCATTTTCATCTGGAGCTAACTACAATTGGGTCTTAAACCCCTTTCACTTTTGTTTTCACAGCTTGCCTGCTTTTTATTATGGAGAATCGTAACAGTTTATGTACATTGTAAAAGTGATTGTATGATCATGACAGCTGCTCAGTAAAACATGTCAGCATCAGGTATGAATGTCACTTTGTCTAATTTTTTGTAAATTTGTTAAGTTGCCAAATTTGCCTCTCACCAAACATAACGAGATAACGAGTTTAGACTGTCTGTACAGACATGTCTGTTTCATGGCTATTTATATATATATATATATATATATATATATAAATACACAGTGGGGCAAAAAAGTATTTAGTCAGTCACTGATTGTGCAAGTTCTCTGACTTAGAAAGATGAGAGAGGTCTGTAATTTTAATCATAGGTACACTTCAACTATGAGAGACAAAATGAGAAAAAAAAAAACAGGAAATGAAATTGTAGGATTTTTAAAGAATTTAATTGTAAATTGTGGTGGAAAATAAGTATTTGGTCAATAAATTTGGTTCAACCCAATACTTTGTAACATAGCTTTTGTTGGCAATGACAGAGGTCAAATGTTTCCTGTAAGTCTTCACCAGGTTTGCACACATTGTAGCTGGTATTTTGGCCCACTCCTCCATGCAGATCTCCTCTAGAGCAGTGATGTTTTGGGGCAACACGGACTTTCATCTCCCTTCACAAATTTTCTATGGGGCTGAGGTCTGAAGACTGGCTAGGCCACTCCAGGACCTTGAAATGCTTTTACAGAGCCACTCCTTTGTTGCCCGAGCAGGGTGTTTGGGATCACTGTCATGCTCGAAGACCCAGCCATGTTCCATCTTCAATGCTTTGAATGCAGGGGGGCACGCCTGGCACTGCAGGATCGGAGTCCCTCTCGGCGTAGTGTGTTACTGATGGTAGCCTTTTTACTCTGGTCCCGGCTCTCTGCAGGTCCATCCGTGAAGTTCTGCGATTTTTGCTCACCGTTCTCATGATCATTTTGACCCCACAAGATGAGATCTTGCGTGGGCCCAAGATTAACGGAGATTATCAATTGTCTTGTATGTCTTACAGTTGCTCCCACAGTTGATTTGTTCACACCAACCTGCATGCCTATTGCAGATTCACTCTTCCCAGCTTGCTGCAGGTCTACAATTTTCTTCCTGGTGTCCTTTGATAGCTCTTTGGTCTTGGCCATGGTTGTGTTTGGAGTGTGACTGTTTGAGGATGTGGACAGGCGTCTTTTATACAGATAACGAGGTCAAACAGGTGCCATTAATACAGGTAAGGAGTGGAGGACAGAGGAGCTTCTTAAAGAAGAAGTTACAGGTCTGTGAGAGCCAGAAATCTTGCTTGTTTGTGGGTGACCAAATACCAAGACCAAATTCTTCAAAAATCTTACAATGTGATTTCCTGTTTTTTTTTTTTTTTGTCATTTCGTCTCTCATAGTTGAAGTGTACCTATGATGAAAATTACAGACCTCTCTCATTCTCTATCTAAGTCGGAGAACTTGCACAATCAGTGACTGACCAAATACTTTTTTGCCCCACTGTATATATATATATATATATATATATATCTGTATATATAAATAAATAAATATCTTCTTCTTTCGGCTTCTCCCTTTATCAGGGGTCGCCACAGCGAGTTAAACGTTTCCACCTCAGCCTGTCCTCCACGTCCTCTACTCTCACCCCAACTCCCTGCATCTTCATTTACCACAACCAACTAACTCCTCTTTGGTCTTCCTCTCTGTCTCTTGCCTGGCAGCTCCATCTCCAACATCCTCCTACCGATATATCCGCTATCCCTCCTCTGCACATGTCCAAACCATCTCAGTCTTCCCTCTCAAATTTTGTCTCCCAATTTTCCAACCTGTGCTGTCCCTCTGATGATCTCATCTATCCGGTCCACCCTAGACACTCCTTAAGAGAACCTCAACATCTTAAATTCTGTCATCTCCAGTTCTGCTTCCTGTCTCATTGTCAGTGCCACCATCTCTAAGCCATACAACAAGGCTGGTCTCACTACTCTCTTTTAAATCTTTCCTTTCACTTTTGCTGCGACCCTTTTGTCACACAGCACTCCTGACACTCTTCTCCACCTACTCCATCCTGCCTGTACTCTCTTTTTTACCTCCTTTCCACACTCCCCATTTCCTTGGACAGTTGATCCCAAGTACCTGAACTCCTGGACCTTTGTGACCACTGATCCCTGTAGCCTGACTGTTCCACCTGCCTTCCTTTCATTTACACACTGGTATTCTGTCTTACTACAGTTGACTTTCATTCATCTCCTATCCAGATACCTCCACCTCTCCAAGTTCTCTTCTACCTGTTCCCTATTCTCACTACAGATCACAATGTCGTCTGCAAACATCATAGTCCAAAGCGATTCCTGTCTGACCTCATCTGTTAGTCTGTCCATCACCAGAGCAAATAAGAAGAGACTCAGGGCCGATCCTTGATGCAGTCCCACCTCTACCTTGAAGCTATCTGTCACTCCTACAGCACATCTCACCGCTGTCACGCTGTTCTCATACATGAACTGCACTAATCTCTATACTTTTCCATCAGCAGTCTCAAAGCAAAAATCGCATCCATGGTGCTCTTCCTTGGCATGAAACCATACTGTTGAAACCACACACTGTCACCTCCTGTCTGAGCCTAGCTTCCACAACTCTCTCCCAAATCTTCATTGTGTGGCTCATCAACTTTATGCCCCTGTAAGTGTCACAACTCTGTACATCACCCTTCTGCTTAAAAATCGGTACAAGTAAACTTTTCCTCCGTTCCTCCGGCATACTCTCATTCACCAGAATTCCACTGAATAATCTAGTCAAAAACACCACTCCCAGCTCTCCTAGACTTTTCCATACCTCAACCGGTATGTCATCAGGACCCACTGTCTTTCCGTTCTTCATCCTTTTCAAAACTTTCCTCACTTCGTCCTTGCTAATCTTTGCTACATCCCGTTCCACAATTTCTACGCCATCCAACCTTCTTTCCCTTTCATTTTTGACATTCATCAACTCCTCAAAATACTCCTTCAATCTTTCCCTCACTCTCTCCTCACCCGACAGTACATTTCCATTTCTATCCTTGATCACTCTGACATGCTGCACATCCTTTCCAGCTCTATCTCTTTGTCTCGCCAGCAGATACACCTCCTTCTCTCCTTTCCTACTGTCTAACCTTTCATATAACTCATCGTAGGCCTTCTGCTTGGCCTTTGCTACCTCCCTCTTTGCCCTGTGCCGCATCTCCTTGTACTCCTGCCTACTCTCTTTAGTCCTGTCCCTGTCTCATTTCTTCTTTGCTGACCTCTTTCTCTGAATAACCTCCTGCACTTCCTCGTTCCACCACCATGTTTCCTTTTCAGCCTTTGCCTGTCCAGAAGACAAACCCAGTACCTTTCTACCTGTCTGTCTAATTACTGTTGCTGCTACTACCCGGTCATCTGGGAGCTCTTTCCTATCACCCAAAGCCTTTCTCAGATCCTCTCTGAATTCCTTACAACATTCTTCCTTTCTCAACTTCCACCATTTGGTCCTCTGCTCTGCCTTTGTCCTCTTCTCTTCCTAACCACCAGAGCCATCCTGCACACCACCATCCAATGCTGCCTAGCTACACTCTCCCTTGCCACTACCTTACAATCACCGATCTCTTTTAAGCAACCTCTTCTACATAGGATGTAGTCTACCTGTGTGCTCCTCCCTCCACTTTTATAAGACACCCTATGCTCCTCCTTCTTTTGGAAATATGTGTTACACAGCCATTTCCATTCCTCTTTGAAAAATCCACCACAATCGATCCTTCTTAGGTTCCTATCCTTAACACCAAAAACTGCCCATCACTTCGCATCGACTTTATTACCCTTCACCAAACATGGACTATTGAAATCTTGCACCAATGACCAGTCTCTCCTCCCTGGGAATGCTCTCAACCACTTCATCTAACTCCCGCCAGAATCTCTCTTTCTCCTCTAATTCACAGCCAACTTGTGGTGCATAGCCACTAACAACATTCACCATTACACCCTCAATTTCCAGCTTTAAACATATTATCCTATCTGACACCCTTTTTACCTCAACAACATTCTTTACATAGTCCTCCTTCAGGACCACACCAACTCCATTTCTCTTCCTATCCACACCATGGTAGAACAGTTTAAACCCTGCACCAATGCATCGAGCCTTGCTACCCTTTCACTTTGTCTCCTGCACACACAAAACATCGACCTTTCTCCTCTGCATCATATCAGCCAGCTCTCTACCTTTCCCTGTCATCGTCCCTACATTTAGGGTTGCTACCCTCAGTGCTATATTCTGGCCCCTCCTGATTTCTCTCCGTCTCCTCACACGCTTCCCTCCTCTTCGTCGTCGATAAACAGTAGTCCAATTTCCGCTGGTACCATGTTTGTTACCAGTACCAGTGGCGGTCGTTGTTAACCTGGGCCGCGACCGATCCGGTATGGTGAAATTACTATGAACTCGCATACTTTATTTGGCAAATGTTTTACACCGGATGCCGTTCCTGACTCAACCCTCACCATTTATCCGGGTTTGGGGCTGGCACTAGAAATACCCTGTCTGAGTAATCTAGCGGCTGGTTTATATATATATATATATATATATATATATATATACATACAGGTAGTCCTCAGGTTACGACGGTCTCGAGTTACGACGTTTCGTAGTTACGACGCATCTCCCATTTACTGTATAAAGCCTTGTTTCGACTTAAGTGGTTTTGCATCGTAAACATCATAACGCGAGTTACGCAGCTGTTTTTTGATAATTACTGTCAAGTTTGCTCTCGCACCACGCCCACCTTTGCGTACTTTCTCCCACGGCTCACTCGTGCACCTGCGCCACCCTTCCATCACTTTCCACCTCGTTCTTTCCGAACGCGTCTGTTATCCTTATCCTAATCTCATGCTGAGCGCTTTCGGCTTCCTGTGTCAGCTCCCCCCAAACCTGCCCATCACTTCCTCATATCCTTTATTGCCTTCACCAACATGACCATTGAAATCTGCACCAATGACCAGTCTCTCCTCCCCGTATGGTACTGGTACTCCCCGTTTCCCGTATGGTACTGGAGAGAGAGCTCACCTGCTTGTTGGCAGCAACATTCACATCATTATTTGCATGAGCCACAGCTTACAACTTAATATGATACTTAAAACGATAATATTAAACATGAAATGACGCAGTTGCAGCTCATGCAAGACTCTCATGATATTATTTTGACTTTGGAAATTTGCCTGCTACAGTGAAAAGCACGTTAAAATTGTTTGGTGTTAAAATGGAATTAATTATTGTTGTTGCTTTTACACATTGTGAGTGGGGCAGTGGCTTAAAAAATAGGCAAGACTAGTAGTTTTGTACAGGTATGCATCACATGACAACCACATTATGTTCTGTGAAACAAGTTGTTGACCAGAAAGTACATTTACTAGATATTACTAGATTGATGAGTGATTGAAAGGATTGATGCAAAATCCAAAAATGCATCGATAGACAGTGTTAGGAACAACAAAAAGGATGAAACAGAGACTTACCCAGTGAACCAGTTTATATAATTATAGGCTAGAGAACATATACAGATAGTAGGGGGACAAATGAAGGAGTAGTGCATACAACAGGACAAGTATATACACCTACAAACACCATTTACAGCCATTTACCCTGAAGGATAGAAAAATCTATCATTTTTTACCTTGTGGGGACATTTAGCTGGTCCCCATGATGGTTAATTGCTTTTTTTTTACAGAAACTTCAACTTTGTTTTGAACATCCAAAAGAGTCAAAAGATTTGATTTAGATTACAGAGGTTAAGTTTAGGATTAGGAAAAGGTGTAGCGTTAATTAGCTACAGTAATCATTACGGCAGAGGGCTGTCCCCACAAAGATAGTGTGTGTGTGTGTAAAACCAATAACTATAAGCTGTAATCAGAATAAATAAAGTATTGGCACTCACCCAGAAAGCTCAGTCTGATGGGGTTCCCAAACTGGACGTATGTTTTCTTGTATAAATGAGCACAGTAATAAGATCCCAGATCTGCTTCTGTAACTCCAGTAATCATCAGACTGCCTGAACTATTGCTTTGAATATTGAAGTGACTCTCATTTATATTAAACATAACATCAAAGTCTTTATCCAGTTTCAAAAGCTGAGCATATATCAGCAGGTCAAGATCTTCAGATCTCACTCGACACCAATAAATATTTTCAGCAGTGATGTTACAGGGGAGGGTGACGTTTTCACCAGGATGAACTGATCTGAGATCAGCTGAAGTGATATGAAGAGAAAAGGAAGCTGAAAGAGTAAAATCACATTTAGAGAGCAGATTAATAATTATTCTCTAACCTGAACAAACAGAGTAACAGTAATCCATACAGCCATGAAGCTTCATTCAGATCCTCCAGAAATCAGAAAAAGTTAATTTATCATTGTGAGGACCCAATGCCTCCCCAATGATAGAAAAAACTGCGTTTTTAACCCTGTGAAGACATTTTGCTGGTCCTCATAAAGGAAACTACTTTTTAAAAACTTTATTTTGATAAACAAAAGAGGAAAAAGGTTTGTTTTGTATTACTGATGTAAAGATGTGAAGGTGTAGAATTAATAAAATGGAGTAATCATTATGCCACTGGAAAGACCCCAAAATATATGTTTAGCCAAGCTTTGAGTGTGTACACATGTGAATATGATGTCCTGAGATATAGTGCACTGATACCTCTAATAACCTGAACATTATATAAACTCTGGGAGTTTTATGGTTAATAATGATTTATAATATTTAGTGTATATATTTCTGAACTCACCCAATAGAAGCTGTAGAATAAACCCACACAGGAGTTTGGCCATTTCTCTCAGAGATCCTCCAGAGGTTTGTGAACCAGTGCTGCTCGGTCACTCTCTGTTAGCGGTCTGAAAAAGCCTATGTGTGTGTTCAAGTCCTGTTTAGGTTACTTTAGCTCAGGCCCCTTACTTCCTGTTCTTCTGAAGTGTCCAATAAGCAGCTGACATCTTTGGCCTTATTGATGCTCTCACTTAAAATTAATCTATCAGTTCAATTTCTTTCAGTTATGTTTCAGTTATGACAAGCAAGTCCATTCCATAGAGGATCCTATTAGATCCCATCAGATTCTGTCAGGTGCTATCAGATCTGGTAAATGTTTGCTAGTCACATAGGTCTAATCAGACACTGTAGGTGATGCAGACCACATCTTCAGCAAATACCTGTGCATTAATGTGAATTTTACCAACAAAAAACTACTGAATTAACAATTAACTGGTGAGTCAATTTCTGGAATAAAAAAAATGATGGATCACTTGGAAAGGTGGATGTGGTTAATTTTCCTTTTTTTATTTCATTTTTTAAATAAAATTGTCTGTATTTCATAATTTTTGTTAAGTGGTTAATATAGCTATATTATTATTATTATTATTATTATTATTATTATTATACCTATTATGATAATAAATCACAACATAGCAATGTTATTATTATTATTATTATTATTATTATTATTATTATTACAGCAATATTAATAAGAAAAAGAATAATAAGAATATAGCATTATTATTATTATTATTATTAGTAGTAGTAGTAGTAGTATTAGTATTAGTATTATTATTGTTTTTGGATTTGGATACCTTGGAAAGGTGGATGTCGAAAATTTTCCTATTTTTATTTCGATTTTTTTTATAAAATTGTCTGTATGTTATAAGTTTTGTTAATTGGTTAATATAGCTATATAATAATAATAATAATAATAATAATAATAATAATAATAATAATAATAATAATTATTATTATTATTATTATTATTGTAGCTATCATGATATTAAATCACAATATAGCAGTATTATTATTATTATTATTATTATTATTATTACAGCAATATTAATTAGAAAAAGAAAAATAATAATAACAATATAGCATTATTATTATTTTTAATTATTATTATTACTGTAGCTATAGTATTAATAATAATAATAATAATAATAATAATAATAATAATACTATTGTATTTATATAATATTGTATATTGTATACAGTGGTGCTTGAAAGTTTGTAAACCCTTTAGAATTTTCTATATTTCTGCATAAATATGACCTAAAACATCATCAGATTTTCACACAAGTCCTTAAAGTAGATAAAGAGAACCCAGTTACACAAATGAGACAAAAATATTATAACTTGGTCAGATATTTATTGAGGAAAATGATCCAATATTACATATTAGAGAGTGGCAAAAGTATGTGAACCTTTGCTTTCAGTATCTGGTGTGACCCCCCCTGTGCTGCAATAACTGCAGCTAAACGTGTCCTGTAGCTGTTGATCAGTCCTGCACACCGGCTTGGAGGACTTTTAGCCCATTCCTCCGTACAGAACAGCTTCAGCTCTGGGATGTTGGTGGGTTTCCTCACATTAGCTGCTCACTTCAGGTCCTTCCACAGCTTCCATTGATTAAGAGCAGGACTTTGACTAGGCTCATCCAAACCTGAACTTTATTCTTCTTAACCATTCTTTTGGTAGAAGTCTTTGTGTGCTTAGGGTCGTTGTTTTGCTGCAGGACCCACCTTCAACGTTGAGATTCAGTTCATGACAGATGTTCCTGACTTTCCTTTGTCAATCAAGTCAGATCTATATAATAGTGCGTTTTATACAATGGAGCATTGTCTCAAGAGCAATTTTTCCAAGTTGTAGAATTATCTCCCTAAATGACAGCTACGCCAATCCCATGAGCAAGCCTGAGGGCGACAGTGGCAAGGAAAACTCCCTGAATGTTTAGGAAGAACCTTGGAGGACCAAGACTCAAAAAGGGACCCACCAGCTGTCCTAAATCGAGAGCGAAACTAAAGTCATGGAGTCAAGTTAAGAATAAAATGTGAAGTATGCCACATCGACATTAAGTGGCCCGGTTATGGTGTGGCGGAGCTGATGACTGGCAGCAGCTTGAGTGGAGCTGCAGCGGAGGAACATCATGGTGTGGGGTTTTGTTTTTTTGTTTTTGGGAACTGCTGGAAACACTCTGAGAGAGAACAGAAAATTATTTAGTTATTGATTAAGAGCACAGTGTCATTACAATCACTGATGTCATGTCAATCACTGATGCCATGTGTAGCATGAGACCCCGGCAGCATAGCTATAGCAAGCCTAGCTAGAAAGAGGAGACTGTAGGAAACACAGCCAGAGGGATCACATGGGACATTGGCAGAAGACAGCACCCAACGTCTCTGTCACCAATAAGACCTTGCTATGAACCCCAGCTCTGCCTTAGTCAAGGCAAGGATCATGAGTCAAGAGCACGAGGACCGAAGCCCGTTCACCAGACCGCCCACTCGACCGACCGGCTAACGGACAATGCAGGCAGGCATACATGACTCCAGACTCCGGCCCCAGTTACCCCAAGCCATGCAACCTTGTCTAAATCAGTCAAAAGCTGCTCAAATAGGTATGTCTTTAGTCTAGACTTAAAACTTGGAGAGTGTCTGGTCCTCGAACGCAAGTGGGAATTTTATTCCATAGTCAGGGGGCCATGTATAGAAAGCGTTCCCCCTGCTGTACTTTTTTTACTTCTAGGAACTAAAGAAGTCTGCACCGGCGAACGAAGTAGACGGTAACTGTAACAGTGTAGTGATGATAGAACAGATGCTATAATCAAATGTTCTAGTTCGAGTTAGCACGCGGGCACTGCATTCTGACTAATCTGAAGGTGTTAATTATAATTTACTAGACATCCAGTAGTAAGGCGTTACAGTATTCAACCTTGAGGTTATAACGCATGCACAATTTCTCTGCATCATTAAAAGAGAGGATATTTCGAAGTTATCGATATTACGTAATTGAAAAGAAAGCAATTCGAGTGATGCTGCTAATGTGCGCATCAAAGGAGAGATCTGAATCAAATGTGACACCTAAGTTTTTTACAGACGGACTGGGCAATACTGGACAGCCATCTAGATTTAGGATAGATGTAGCCAACCTGTCTTTCACAGCCTTGGGTCCCACTAATAGAACCTCAGTTTTATCTGAGTTAGGTAAGAGAAAATTAAATAACATCCACGCGAGTGCATGAGTGCGTGTCCTAATGCCAGGAGCATGAGTAACAATGCAGCGACACCAAGTGAGCCCCGAAGGTGTGCTTATAAGGGCTCACCCACAGGTGTCACCACTAAACCATAATAAGCCCGGGAAGGGCTGACGCATGCAACGTTCTTTTTGGAGAGCAGTGGCTTTCTCCCTGCAACCCTGCCATGCACACCATTGTTGTTCAGTGTTCTTCTGATGGTGGACTCATGAACATTAACATTAGTCAATGTGAGAGAGGCCTTCAGTTGCTTAGAAGTTACCCTGGGCTCCTTTGTGACCTCACCAACTATTACACGCCTTGCCCTTGGAGTGATCTTTGTTGGTCGACCACTCCTTCGGAGGGTAACAATGGTCTTGAATTTCCTCCATTTGTACACAATCTGTCTGACTGTGGATTAGTGGAGTCCAAACTCTTTACAGGTGGTTTTGTAACCTTTTCCAGCCTGATGAGCATCAACAACTCTTTTTCTGAGGTCCTCAGAAATCTCCTTTGTTCGTGCCATGATACACTTCCACAAACATGTGTTGTGAAGAGCAGACTGTGGTAGATCTCTGTTTTTTAAATAAAATAATTTTCTATATTCCTGCATAAATATGATCTGAAACATCAGATTTTCACACAAGTGAAAATCTAACTAATTTCACCTTCAAATTAACTGCTAATCTTAGAGGTTCACATACTTTTGCCACTCACTAATATGTAATATTATATCATTTTCCTCAATAAATAAATGACCAAGTATAATATTTTTGTCTCATTTGTTTAACTGGGTTCTCTTTATCTACTTTTAGGACTTGTGTGAAAAACTGATGATGTTTTAGGTCATATTTATGCACAAACATAGAAAATTCTAAAGGTTCACAAACTTTCAAGCACCACTGTATATTGTACATTAACAATGTATTCACACTGAAAATGTTTTAAAGACAAAGAAACATTCAAAAAGAAACCAGCTCTTACTGTGTTGCTGCAGTAGGTCTGTTTATGTGTGTGTTTGCTGCTGCTATATATAACTACATGCCCTGAGCAGGTATTTACCAAAACTGGATAATTTAAATCGTCTCAACTCATATGCACAAAAAAGTTAATTTATTAAGATCTCATAAGCTCCATATGTTACATTGTCAGCACTGTTAAAGTCATAATACATTTATTTATTAATTCATTACAGTTTAGGTTATATTTGCTGGTAAAATGACCTGATCAAAACCAAACAGCTGGAAAGTTCTAAAACAGGCGTGAAACCACAGGTGAAGCAGCAGACCCTCTACCATTTGCTGCTGGTGTGTAAATAACCACAGACTGTGTACAGGAAAAAGGCAGCACTGGGTCAAGAGTAACTGATAGAGCCTACAGCTTACTAACTGAAACCTGGTTTTAGGTTCAGGGTTTATTTATTAGTCTTTACTTCCTCTGTCTCCACTAAGCTGAAGGCAGATAAAGCTCCAGCCTGTACTGATTCATCATCTTCAGATCTGGGTATGAAATGTCCTCTTCAGATCTGCAGCAGATTCTATCAGCTCCTCTTTAGATCAGGAAACGTCATGTTTAGGAAATGCTGCTTGACTCTGAAGCAGCTCTCGTGTAGGTCACATGACTCAAATCAGACCCTCATAGTGTGCTGTAAGTCAAGTCATGCACAGGTCATGACCATCTGATAATGTCAGAATTAAATGTGATATCACAAATATAATTATTAATTAGCAAAAGGACTTACATTTAACTAAATCAGGCTACAGTGCTTTAGCAGAAATAAATAAATATCTAAAAATATATAAATAAATAAATAAATAAATACATAAATAAATAAATATTAATAATTAAAGAAATAATAATAATCTCCCCAGAGAAAAAAAAGTGTCACTTTGTGTGTTTAAGAAGGTAGTAAATTCAGGCTCCTGCAGATAGAATTGCACAAGGATGATTTGGCTATAATACCTGTGGTGTGTTCGATGGGATTTACAGATTGTGAGGGGGTGGTAGTGTGCAGTGAATGTCTCGTCTGATGTGTGGAAAATGTATCGCAACCAAGGGCATAGCGTGTATGTCCTCCAGTTCTGGGATCAGAGGAGGCTGATATCCCATAGACGCCTCGAACAGGGACAATCTGGTGGCTGAGGTGGTGAGGGTGTTATTCTGCCAAGGCCAGGTGGGAGCGCCAATGCTTAGAGTCTTTCCCTGCCATGCAGCACAGAGTAGCATCAAGTTCTTCATTAGCTCGTTCAGCCTGCCCATTAGATTTTGGAAGGATCCTGGAAGTGAGGCTGACAAGCCCACTGGACCTGGGAGAGGAATTGAGGCCCCTGGTCTGACACAATATCCAGGGGAATGGTTTGGACTTTAAACACGTGGTCAAACAGGAGATCGGCCTTCTCAATAGCCGTGGGCAATTTGGGGAGAGCAAGGAGCCGAACTGCCTTAGAGAAACCGTCGACAACAGTAAGGTTAACCGTCTTAAAACCAGTGATGAATTCCATGGGAATGTGGGACCATGGTCGACCAGGGAAAGGCAAGAGTTGTAACAGGCTGTTGGAGGGCAGGTCTGATGTTTTGTTTCAGGCACATGCTGGCCGAGCTGTGATATACTCCCTAGTATCTGCTTCAAAGGACAGCCACCAGAAGTATCTCGGGAGAAGTGTCTTGGTTCGGTCAACACCTGGATGACCAGCGAACCTGGAGCAGTGTCACCACTGCAGGACTAACCACTTGGGGAACATACATAAAAAAGGAGCGGAAATAGCAGCGGACCCTGACAGAGTGTTTGTACATGTCCTATTGTAATTAGTACTCATTTGTTTGTCCCTCTACTACCTGTATAATCTCTCTAACTTATAACTATATGCACAGGTTCACATTCACTCCTTCAGCTTCTGTTATATTTACATTTACATTTGTCTTTTAGCAGACATCCTTATCCAGAGTGAATTACTGGATACATTCTTATGATCCAAGCAATTGTAGGTTAAGGACCCAACAGTGGCAGCTTGGCAGAGGTGGGATTTGAACCTCAGACCTTCTGGTACGTGTTGTTCCTAATCCTGTCTATCAATCTGTTTTTGACTTCCATCAAACAAAAGTATCAGTCGTTTCAATCACTCGTGTTTTCAGCAGTATCACTGACAAATTTACTAATCGCTTGCATGCAGTTTTCTTGTGAAAATAACCTTTGACATTACAGTAGCATAAAAAAACTTTGTGATTATGGTAATGTCCAGTCAATGACCTGTTTCACAGAATGTAATTCCTTTTCACCTCCTGAGTGGTTCTTCTCCTATCATTTCTGAACTCCAGACCCTTTAGTCACACAAATGTTATTTCCAATATTTACAATATCAGACCTAGATTTGAAAAACATTTTGAGATAATTAATGAAATGAACGATGTGATAATGATAATGAACCAGAGCATCAGGGATCCATTGTGTGTGGATAAATCAGTTTTTGGAGGTGTTACTCCAGTATCTGCACAGTGCATATTCCGACTCAAATAAAATTATGGCAAGCAGTGAACAGCTGACCCTGGCAGGCTGGCAGAGCTTAGATTTAACCCATAATGGCCTAGATACCTAACCACTGAGCCAAAACAGGCCGAAGAGTAGGGATCAATCCTGTTAATAAAGACCCCATTGGATTTAGACACCAATTTATGTAAATCTTGGCCATCTCAACCTCTTACCCCATTCTCCTGCAATGTAAAAAATAATCAGCAGAGACCAGGCCCTGCAGAATGCTCTCAGTTTGACTCACCCGATAGCATAATACATTAAAAATCCTGGTCTGAATTACAGAAACATAAAAATGGGTGCTATAATTACCATCTCAGTGATGAGAGCCCAACTACCAAGCCAAAAAAACAGACAGCTCTTCCTCTGCTCTAGTCATGGGTGAAAAAACAAGCTCTGAACAGGAAATAACCAACCACTGACTGGATAAATGTGGACAGGGGTCTCATCTCAGAATAAAGACAGGTTTTAAGTGAAATTTTAAATAGCAGAATATGTAATCCCACAAAAGTGTTTAACTGATATCATGTTAAAATGGTAGGCACTGCTGCAAAGCCTTTACAACTGACCATTCTCATTCTACACCTAGACGTCATTACACTCATGAATTTAATTAATTAATTAATTAATTCATTCATTCATGCACTTCATCTGCTTAATCCTGAACAGGATAGTGGGAGAGTCGGGGCCAAGCCTGCATCACAGAGCTCAAAATTCGTCAAACATTTAAGACATTTATGATAAACGATTAAGGATATATGACCAGTTAATCAATTGTGATTCTAAAAGATATATCATAACTCCATAATGTACTAAAGGGTGTGAAATTAAAACTCCTTATGTGAAGAAAAGCACACAGCAAAACGGAAGTTGCTGTGATGCAGTGGAAATGTTTGCTTTGTATGACCAGTGAAACCACAGTGAGGAGCCAACTATTATTTCTCTTTGTTAAAAGTATCACTAACCATGCACAGGTCTGATCTGCAGCTCTGCACAGGAAACAGCCCACCACAAGGTGCAAAGTAAGGCCAGCTCTTTCCTGAGTGTATTTAACTGACAACTGACCACAACTTGTAGATTAAAGTTCAGTAAATCAATTCTTGATAAAAAAAAAAAAGAATATCTATCTATCTAATTTAGTAAATAATGTTTTTATTATTTTATGTAACACCTAATGAATATACCTCATGTGAAAATATACTGATACCTAAACTTAACACCTTAATCAGCAACAACTGCAACCAAAAGCCTCCAATAACTGGATCCTAGTCTCTCATATTACAGTAGAATTGATTTAATTCAGCTTTTGAACATTAAATGTCTGTTTAAGGTCCTGCCACAGCATCTCAACAGTGTTCAAGTCAGGATTTTGACTAGGTCACTCCTAAACCTGCATTTTGTTTCTGTTAAGCCATTCAGAGGTGAACTTGCCCTTGTGTTTCAGATTGCCTTGCTGGAGAACCTGATTGCTCTTGAGCTTCAGTTCTCAGATTTTTGTCCAGACGTTCTCCTTTGGGATTTGCTTCAGTATTTCAGGTTTTCCAGATCTTGTTGCATTCCCCCAACCATCACTGTGTCTGATTGTTGATATGATATTCTCATTGTGGAATAATGTGCTAGATTTATGATAGAGATTACAGAACACACATCTTCCAAAAAATAAAAAAATAAAATAAAAATTTGACCCATCGGTCCACAGAACATTATCACACCTTTTTTAATGTGAGATGAGTCTTTTATGTTTCTCTTTTTCCCTTTCAAAAGGTGGAATCATGAATTTGGACCTTTTTTTTTATCACTGCTTGGATGGAAAATCGGTGTTTTCTTTGATGAATTTCAGTAGGCTGGCTACTTCTGGGAAAAAGCATTCTCTCTCTAAATGCACTCTGCACATCATAATATATGACATAATAATGACATCATCTAGGGGGCGTGAGTAGCAGCACCATGTGAGTGGAGCAGTAGCTGAACCAATATGGGGAGGCTGGACTGGTGTCTAGAATGAACTCACCTGCACAGACTGAACACACACTAGAGGTGAAACCAGCCTATAGGAGAGTCTCTTATAATAATATACACAGTGGGGTAAAAAAAGTATTTAGTTAGCCACTGATTGTGCAAGTTCTCCGACTTAGAAAAATGAGCAAGGTCATAGGTACACTTCAACTCTCTTCTCTTCTTTCCTGGCGAGAGAGACAAAATAAGAAAAAAAAAATCCAGGAAATCACATTATTGAATTTTTAAATAATTTAATTGTAAATTATGGTGGAAAATAAGCATTTGGTCAATAACAAAAGTTCAACTCAATACTTTGTAACATAACCTTTGTTAGCAATGACAGAGGTCAAACGTTTCCTGTAAGTCTTCACCAGGTTTCCACACACTGTAGCTGGTATTTTGGCCCATTCCTCCATACAGATCTCCTCTAGAGCAGTGATGTTTTGGAGCAACACAGACTTTCAACTCCCTCCACAAATTTTCTATGGGGTTGGGGTCTGGAGTCTGGCTAGGCCACTCCAGGACCTTGAAATGCTTTTTACGGAACCACTCCTTCGTTGCCCAAGCGGTGTGTTAGGATCATTGTCATGCTGGAAGACTCAGCCACGTTCCATCTTCAATGCTCTCACTGATGGAAGGAGGTTTTGGCTTAAAACCTCATGATACATGGCCTCGTTCATTCTTCCCTTAACATGGATCAGTCGTCCTGTCCCCTTTGCAGAAAAACAGCCCCAAAGCATGATGTTTCCACCCCCATGCTTCACAGTAGGTATGGCGCAACTCAGAATTCTTCTTCCTCCAAACACGGCGAGTTGAGTTTTACCAAAAAGTTCTATTTTGATTTAATCTGACCACAAATTTCTCCCAATCCTCTGCTGGATCATCCATATCCTCTCTGGCTAACTGGTCCCAGCTCTCTGTAGGTCATTCATCAAGTCCCTCCATGCAGTTCTGGGATTTTTGCTCACCGTTCTCATGATCATTTTGACCCCACGGGATGAGATCTTGCGGGGGGCCCCAGATCGAAGAAGATTATCAATGGTCTTGTATGTCTTACAGTTGCTCCCACAGTTGATTTATTCACACCAACCTGCGAGAACGCGATAATGCAGTGGGCAAAACCGCGTGAAAAAAGCGATAATCCAGCGGGCAGAACTGCGGAGGCAAAGTCGTAATCTAGCGGGACGAAAACCACAGAAGAACGAAAGGGTGTACATTCACAACCAACGAAAAGTGAGCTAATGCTCCCGCAACCAGCGGAGAAAACAGTTCAACTTAAATATGTCCTGTAATCAAAAAACACAACGAGTCTCAGGTGCGGGTGCCTCCATCTTAAGTCCCGCAGAGCATTGTGCATGATGTAGTCCACACCCACAAGCTCTCCCCCCAAGGAGACCATCCTCGGACTCCGCAAACTCCCCCCCGGGATGCAGGAAAATATCCGGCGGTTTCCTCTTCGGGAGTTGGCACCTGACACGGGTGGGTGGTGGGAGGCCAGACAGAGAGTAGGTGGGTCCCTCGGGGGTCATGGGCCGGACGCTGACAACCCGTGACGGGGCCCTCTGGCACTGCGGGCCTCTGGAACGGGCCTCTGGAACAGCCACTCTGGAACTGCGGGCCTCTGGAACGGTCCCTCTGGAACTGCAGGCCTCTGGAACGGTCTCATGGGAACTGCTGGCCTCTGGGGAGGCCCCTCTGGAACACGGAACTCTGGGAAGGCCTGGCTTGGCTCGATGGCCCCCGGGACGGCCTCACTGATGCTGACGGCCTCGTGGGAACGACTTTGGTACAGGCACAGGAACTGACGACCCCGGTGCTGGCACAGGGGCGGTGGTTGGTTCGACGTGCCCCAAGAAACTAAGAGAACCCGTGCCCTCGGATTCCCCACTACACGGCGCTACTAACTGAGTGCCTCTGACAAGCGTAGTGTTCAGGGTGTCTTCAATAACTGAAGAGAGGCTCAGGGTACCCCCAGCAAGCAACGGCTCTCTATGGATGTCCTCCGCAATGGAAGAAGCACTCTGGACTCCTTGGCGAGCGAAGTGGCACTCTGGACGTCCTCGGCAAGAGAGGAAATGCTCTGGATGTTTTCAGCGAGTGAGGAGGTGCTCTGGACATCCTCAGCGAGGAAAGGAGCACTCTGGACATCCCCGATGAGCAAAGTGGCGCTCTGGACATCCCCAGCGAAGGGAGAAGCGCTCTGGACGTCTCTGCCGAGCGAGGTGGTGCTCTTGGATTGGATTCAATTTATTGTCATTACACATGTACAAGTACAAGGCAACGAAATGTCTTTTTAGAAGAAACAAGAAATAATGAACACATTGGGAAAAGAAGAACTCCTTCCAGCACACAAGTGCATAAACATAACATAAACACACAACTAGCCACAGGTTAGGGATATGGGTATTGGGAAAAGTAACCAAAAACTTCAAGCAGCCATCCGTGTGCGCGGCCGTTCCAAGGCGCCCTGCAGACCCGTTCCGCCATCCTTGGTGAAGATAAGCTTAGAGTGGAGGCGTTTGGTTTTGGGTAGGGACAAAGTGTTCTTTTCAGTTCACATTCTTGCGCAGATAGAGTCTGTACAAAGTTCACGATGACATGGCAGTATACAGCGCTTAGATCCTCAGGAGGAATTTCTTATCAGCAAGGCCGTTGCTGATATAGGGAAGCCGAAACTAGAAATGGCTTGTTTTGACTGAGCTCTAAAATTTTAACACTCAGAACCAATGTATCTCTGCTGGTTAACCTCCTTTCGCAAATCCGTTAGTTTCTCAATGATGGATTCCATAGTGCGGTTAATATACGCAGTCTGAGTTCCAATGGCTTTGCCCACCATTTCAATCAAATTGGGCAGTTTCTGGGGACCTTTGACAACTGACCCAACTCTTTTCATTTTCCGATACAGCAGGGTAATGCCTAATCCGATCAGCAGAAACCCCACAATCAAAGTTCCGAATAGATAAACATCCTCGATGTCCTCCAACGAAAGAGGTGACAGGCACACGACTCTCCACTTCCCCCACGGGTCCATCGCATATCCTGCCATCTGTGTACCGTCCAATCTTTGGGCATGTGGGTTCCCCCAAACCCGAACTTCTCGATGAGAAGATGGTGTCAATAGCATTCAGAGACCATTTAACCAATTCCATAATTTGTTCTTTGAGGAGCTGTGCTACGGAGTAGAGTAGATGAGACAGATACAAAGAAGCCAAGCAGGAGAGATAAGGGAGCGAGGAGCAGTGCGTCTGCCTTCCACGAGAGCCTCTTGACCTCTTGACGTCCCTGCCGAGCAAAGTGGTGCTCCGGATCTCCCTGCCGAGCGAAGTGGGGCTCTGGATGTCTTCGGTTGAGGAAGAGGCGCCCTGGACATCCCCGGCGAGCGAGGTGGCGCTCTGGATGTCCTCAGCAGGCAAAGAAGTGCTCTGAACATCCCCGACGAGTGAAGTAGCGCTCTGGATGTCTTCAGTGGAGGAAGAGGCACCCTGTACGTCCCTGCCGAGTGAAGTGGCGCTCTGGGCGTCCTCAGCAGGCGAAGAAGTGCTCTGGATGTCCCTGATGAGTGAAGTAGCACTCTGGACATCCTCAGTAGGCGAATAAGTGCTCTGGACAACCCCGATGAGCAAAATGGGGCTCTGGACATCCTCAGCAGGATGAACGTCCCCAGACGAGTGAAGTAGCGCTCTGGATGTCCTCGATGAGCGAAGTGGCGCTCTGGACGTCCTCAGCAGAGGGAGAAGCGCTCTAGACCTCCCCGACGAGTAAAGTGCCACGCTGGATGTCCTCAGCAGTGAGAGATGTGCTCTGGACATCCCTGCTGAGCGAAGTGGTGCTCTGGACGTTCTCAGCAAAAGGAGATGCGCTCTGGACATCCCTGACGAGTGAAGTGGTGCTCTGGACGGTCTCTGGAGTGAGTGCGTCCTGGGTCGGCCTGGGCCTGATGATGGTGGGGATCCTCTGACAGCCCCTGAGCGGAGGGTCCTGCTGGTGATGGGCAAGCAGAGGTGGGTACCGGGGGTGGGGGAGATTGACCTCTGACCTCTGGCACCTGACCCCAGCTGAGTTTCTGGATGGGGGGCAAACTCCGCCTTCAGGAACCGGTCACAGGTCCCTGATTCAAACTGGGGCCATACCTCCACTGCCCAGTCGCCCGGCCGGTAAACAGGAGCCCCAATGGGGTGCCAGCCGGTTGCTTTCCGCTGCAAAACAATAATCGTTCAAACAAGCCTTGCAATCCACAAAAAACTGCTGGAACTTGTTGGGGTCCCCATTGAATTTGTCCGGCTGGCATGGGGGTTCTGCAGGGCTGGAACCTGCCGTCTGCATGTCTGGCAGGAGCATTCTCTTAGGGGGGGTGCGAGTGACGGAAGGAGGGAGCAGGCGATTATGCAGGTTCCAGTTCAAACACAGTTTTCTTGTTCTGTTAGATTTAAGTGCAGCATTTGACACTATAGATCATGATGTTTTACTAAACATACTAGAAAATACTGTAGGTATTAAGGTATCAGCACTTTCTTGGTTTAAATCCTACTTAACTGACCGGTACCAGTTTGTTCATATAAATAATCTAAGGTCTAAGCTCTCAAAAGTGAAGTATGGCGTGCCTCAGGGGTCAGTGCTTGGCCTGCTTTTATTCTCTCCGTACATGCTGCCACTAGGCTCAGCTATTCGTAAACATGGCATTAGTTTCCACTGCTATGCAGATGATACACAGCTGTACATATCAGTCAAACCTAATGACAGCCTTATAATTGCTTGGCTTCCACTTCTAAGGGCACCTGCCAATATCCCTTACTTAGGTCAATGGTGGTGATGAACTTTGCCCTACCCAGTCTTTCAATCATCTCATCAGTTCTTGGCATTGGGTATGGGTCAAACCTGGACACTGAATTGAGCTGCCTAAAATCTATGCAAAACCTTATTGTACCATCCTTTTTTCAGTACTAGCACAATTGGACTGCACCATTCACTCCCTGAGGGTTCAATTACCCCCATCTCCTCGGAAGCAGTCTCTCTGGGATCCTGTAGCGCTTCTGGCATGCAGGTGAATACTCCTATAAGTGGATCCGGTGTTTCACCATGCTGGTGCATCCAGGTCTCTCAGTGAACAGAAACGGATTCAGAAGATGAGCCACTTCTTCTTGCCTTTCTGCCGGCAAGTGCGTCAGATCCACAGGCTGTCCCGGCTTTTGGGAAGGAAAATATTGTTCCGTCAACTCTTTTTCCTCTCTCACTGCTCGTACCATGAGCTGCTGTTGTGCTAACTCAGTCCCTCTTTGGTACTCTTTGAGAAGATTCACATGGAATTTCTGCAGTTTCTTATTTCTCTCTGGCATACATAGTTCATATGTCACTGGTCCTGTTTTCCTGGTGACCTTATAAGGGCCATGCCATTTTTCCAGAAGTTTATTATCACTGGTAGGCAGCAGTAGCAGCACCTCCTGTCCAGGTTCAAACTCTCTGGTACGGGCCTTGTGGTCATATCAGGCCTTCTGGTTGCTCTGTACTTTCATGAGGTGTTTTTGTGCCAATGCTGTCATCTCCTCCAGTTTTTCCCTCATCATGTTACCAAGTTCTGTCCTGTGTCCCTGGGCTCCTTCCACTGCTCCCGCAAGAGGTCCAATGGGCCCCTCACCTGCCGGCCATTCAAATGGAGAGAAGCCTGTTGAAGCTTGTGGTACCTCTCGGTAAGCAAAGAGCAGGTACTGCAGAAACTGGTCCCAGTCAGTACCAGTGTGAGAGATGAACCTGCGCAGCATGGCCTTCAGCGCCTTATTAAACCTCTCAACAAGTCCATCTGTTTGTGGATGATAAGGGGTAGTCTTGATGCCCTTAATGTCCAACAGCTTATAAACATCACAAAGTATTCGTGACATAAAATTTGTGCCCTGATCAGTCAGAATCTCCCTTGGAAAATCTACTCTTGGGAAAAGCTGCACCAGAGCATTTGCTAACTGTCTGGTCTTAATGGATCGAAGTGGAAAAGCCTCAGGGTATCGAGTAGAATAGTCACATACCACAAGAATGTATCGATTCCCTGATCTGCTCCTTTCTAAAGGACCAATAATGTCAATACCTATTCTCTCAAATGGTGTTTCAATAATTGGTAGAGGGTGTTAATGTGCTGTTGGGACTATTTTACCAGCTGCAAGCTGACCCTCACTGCATGACCTGCAGAACTCAGCTACATCCCTATATGTTTGGCCATGTAAACCTTGCACCATGCGTGCCAATGTTTTATATTTGCCAAGATGGCCTGACCACGGTATTGTATGGCCTAATTTCAGGATCGTTGGTCTCACTGATGTGGTGGGAATTTTCAAATATGGGAGAACAAAGTCACAGACACTGGTGCTGGAATAAAGCAGTAGACAATGTTTATTATCTGCGCAGAGATCAACTCAGATACAACATGCCTGAGCACTTGTATGTGAGTGGATGAAGGAGGTAGAGGCTTCCCCTTTTAATGGGTTGTTTACGTTTGCAGGTTTAAGCATACAGGAAAGTTGTATCAGGCAACTCGTCAAGACAAAGCTTGGGTCTGCTGTCCAGAGATAAAGACCAGATTCGTGTACCAAACATAGAAAGATAAGGATCCTTTATGGGACTAGGGTCAGGGCTCACACTGTTCCTCGTAACTACATCTTCTTTTATGGCCTGCTGCTGACCTGGGGGCACATCTGTTGTTTGTAACATCTTTACAACAACTCATTAGACAGACTCACTTCACAACAGCATCCCACAGTTATAGGATTACATACACTTAGGATTACATACATTTTACTTACTATGCAGTAGGATTAAATACTAAGACATTAAAATTTATTCCACAACTGATACTGGCACTGCTAGCAGCTCAAGCACACCCTTGCACTGGTACAGTATTCCTTTCTTTAAAAAGTTTAACTCCTCCTCTATCCCTGTGTTTCTCTGTTTCACCCCATCCACCTCAGATACCTTAGAAGACCATTGCTGTAGGGTTAGATTCTGACCCTGCAATGTACCAATATCTGATGGAATTGATAGGTCTTCGGAGGTTTCTGGCTTAGGTAAAGGTTCTTCCTGACCAGACTTTACTGGATTCAGTAGTTTCTCTCTACGTTTTTCTGACAGTAGGGCATAGTATGGCCTAACTCACCACAATAGTGGCATCTTATATTTTCTATACTAGTCTTGCCTCCTAGCATCTCATGCTGTGGTATTCTAGGTGGCATAGAGGAAAGGGAGCTTTTAGCCTGAACATGACCCCTATTATATTCTTGACTTAAACCTCCGCCATCTTTTCCAGTTCTATGGAAAACTTGTAGATCGCGGCTAAAGTAAGCCTTGACTCCTTCTTGCTGAAATGTAAACTTCAGCCAGCTTAACTGCCTCCCTTGCAGTCTTAGGGTTCCTGTCTTTGATCCATACTTCCAACTCCTCCTTATCCATTCGAAGAAATTGCTCCAGGATCATCACTTCTCTGATTTCTTTGACTGTCTTCCGTTCAGGTCTGATCCATTTGGAAAACAACTCTCATCAGACGAACATAGAGTTCTTGTGGTGTTTCGCCAGTCTGCACCTCTAATGCACGGAACCTTCTTTTGTAGGTGTCCGGTGTGATCTCATACTTAGCCAAAATGGCAGCCTTAACTAAAAATCCTTTGCATAGTCAATGTCCATAGCCACATATGCATTTCTGGCTTTTTCCCGTTAGCGGGGCACTAGCCTTATTGCCCAGTCTTCCTTGTGCCAGCAGCAAATCCTAGCAATGCGCTCATCACTTTATGGTGTTGAAACCTTTGGGTGAATAAACAGCATCAACTGCAAGTCGGTTCATTCTCCTGTTTTTTAATGGACACACCATCACCATAGCCAACTTTCCATTAACCCTCAATCCAACAATCCTTTACATATGTAATACTGCACCTGCTGTATATCACGTGTGGAAAATGTATTGACCCCTAAATTGGCCACCTTAAACAGCAACAACTACAACCAAAGGCTTCCAATAACTGGTTATCAATCTCTCACATTACTCCAGAATTGCTTTAAATTCCTGTTCAACTTGAACTTGTTGCTGTACTTCAGGTCAGTGTCTTGCTGGAGAACCAGCAAGTTAAGCTGATGGATTGATGAACAGATTTTCTGCTTTGGGATTTTCTAGTATAGAGTAGAATACTTACTTCAGTTATTTTAAATCATCCAGACCCTGTTACATACCTCACACCATCACACCACCGACACTGAGTCTGGCTGTTTTTTTTTTTTCCTCGTTGTGGAATGATGTGTTAATACATTCTCCCAATTTGCTCGTAGCCAAGAGAATTTCAGGATCACTCCAAATTTTAGCTTGATCGGCTGACATTTGCCGTGGAGTGTGAGAAGGGAAGTGAGCCTGAGCCAGGTTTTCGACATCAAAACCTGTTGTCCTGAAATGAATTTACATACTGATACTGAAAATTTAATTTGCCTGCTGACAAACTCACAGAATACACAGAGCGTGTTGATACTCCTACATACACGCTCACACAAATAGCTTAGGTCTAATTTTCTCTGCAAGATGGACTAAGCATATTCTCCGAGTCCTCCCAGCCACCTACATCATGTTTATTTTTAATATACAGGGTGCCATATTCTGCTGATTTGAGTGCTTCTTTGTAAGCAGAACTCTGCCTTGGAGCTGTCCACCTTGGAGTGCAGGTGGGGACCAGCAGCTATCACTGGCGCTGCTATCCCATAAATCAGCCAGTGTGACATGAAGACCAGGGTGGGTGAAATTTCACTACTCATATTTTCTGGAGGACAGAGATCTGTGAGTCCTGCATTCTTGGGTTAGACCTTGTCTCGTTATTGTTGAACACAGCTATAGAGACCAGATGTGACGATCTTGTGATCAACAACCAGAGGATTCCTTTGCTGTGTCAATTGCACACAATTGCTGTGACATTGAATCCAGTGGCATGTGCAGCTGATTCTACTAAGTGAGTTAAAACCACCCTGGCTTGCCCTGACCAGACACATTGGATGTGGTGCATGAGTTGTGGAGGTACTGGACTCTATGCATATGAACTAACTTACTTCAAGGTTGCATTGACACTGGCGTGGCCACTCCCATCCACCTGCATCTGCACCATTTACCGTGGGCGAAAAATCAAGTTGCAGCAGACAAGATAACTTAGAGCTTGGGAGGAACTGAATTTTCAATATTCTGTTCAGGTTTCAAATATACAGTGGGGGAAAAAAAGTATTTAGTCAGCCACTGATTGTGCAAGTTTTCCTACTTAGAAAAAATTCATTTTCATCGTAGGTACACTTCAATTATGAGAGACAAAATGACAAAAAAAAATCCAGGAAATCACATTGTAGGATTTTTAAAGAATTTAATTGTAAATCATGGTGGAAAATAAGCAAGATTTCTGGCTCTCACAGACCTGTAACAACTTCTTTAAGAAGCTCTTCTGTCCTCCACTTGTTACCTGTGTTAATGGCACCTGTTTGACCTCCTTATCTGTATGAAAGACACCTGTCCAAAGGAAGAAAATTGTACCAGGAAGAAAATTGTAGACCTGCACCAAGCTGGGAAGAGTGAATCTACAATAGATAATTGGTGTGAATTGTGTGGTGGCAGCAATTATAAGAAAATGGAAGACATACAAGACCACTGATAATCTCTCTCGATCTGGGGCCCCATGCAAGATCTCATCCCGTGGGGTCAAAATGATCATGAGAACAGTGAGCAAAAATCCCAGAACTACATGGAAGTACCTGATGAATGACCTGCAGAGAGCTGGGACCAAAGTAACAAAGGCTACCATCAGTAACACATTAAGCCACATGCTTATAGAGGGACTCAGATCCTGCAGTGCCAGGCATGACCCCCTGCTTAAGCCAGTATATGTCCAGGCCCGTCTAATGTTTGCCAGAGAGCATATGGATGAATTAACTTTATTGTCATTGCACATTGTACTTGTACACTTGCACAACGAAATTGAATTGCAACTCTCTCTCTCGGTGGGACAATATGGACTAAAAATATATGGAATTAAATTTAAAAAGGTAAAATAAAATAAGCATAAATTTAGTGTACATCTTTACACTCAAATAGTACTAAAAAGAGATTTCAAAATAAAAGCAAAAGAGATTGCACATGACCATTGTAGTGTTGTTACTGACCTTCTAATTATTTATATTTACATTATGAATAACATTCCTTGTTGTCACATATTTGAATTTAACAGAGCAATGGCCCTGTTGTAAAAACTATCCCTAAGTCTGTTTGTCCTAGTTTTGAGTTGACTGTAACGTCTGCCGGAAGGCAACAGTTCAAACATCCGGTACCCTGGGTGTGTTTTGTCCTCTGTGATATTTATTGCCCTTCTGAGGCAGTGGCTGCTGTAGAGTTCCTTTAGGGACGGTAGGGGGTGACCAACGATTTTCTGGGCGGTGTTGATGACCCTCTGTATAGCCTTTTTTTGTGCCTTGGTGCAACTGGAGAACAACACAGAGATGCAATAAGTCAGCACACTCTCCACAGAGCTGCGGTAGAAAACAGTCAGCAATTCCTTCTTTAGATTTAGCCTCTTGAGGATCCTCAGGAAGTGGAGACGTTGCTGTGCCTTCTTCACGACCGCTGAGGAGTTGGAACTCCACTGGAGGTTTGCGTCCATATGCACCCCCAGAAATTTGAAACTGGTCACCCTCTGCACACAGTCCCCATTGATCCTGATTGGCTGCAGCTCTGTCTTCCTCCTCTTAAAGTCTACAATAAGCTCTTTAGTCTTGGAGGTGTTAATGTCCAAGTTGTTGTCTGCACACCACCCCACCAGCCTTTGGACCTCCTTCCTGTATGCTGTTTCGTCACCATCAGAAATAATACCAATCACGGTGGTGTCATCCGCGAATTTAATTATACTGATGTCTGGATGGCTACTAACACAGTCATACATGTAGAGTGTGTAGAGCAGCGGACTCAGCACGCAACCCTGTGGAGATCCAGTGTTGAGTTTGAGGGCTGTGGAGAGATTTGAGCCAACTCTAACTCTTTGTACCCGGTCTGAGAGGAAGTCTCTAATCCAGCAGATGCTCTCCGAAAGTCTAATGTCCAGTAACTTTACTGTCAATCTTTCCGGTAGAATGGTATTAAAGGCAGAGCTAAAGTCAACAAAGAGTAGCCTAGCATAGCGCCCCTGCAGTTCCAGGTGGGAGATGGTGGTGTGGAGTTCAGTTACAATGGCATCCTCTGTTGATCTGTTAGCCTTGTATGCAAATTGAAATGAGTCAAGTGTGGGTGGGAGGCAGGACATGATGTGACGTTTAACCAGTTTCTCAAAACACTTCATAACAGTTGGAGTCATGTGGATGATCCAGAAGAGGATTAGGAGAATATCATGTGGTCAGATGAAACCAAAATAGAACTTTTTGGTAAAAACTCAACTTGTCGTGTTTGGAGGAAGAAGAATGCTGGGTTGCATTCCAAGAACACCATACCTACTGTTATCTGCATGAAAGACACCTGTCCACAGCCTCCAACAGTCAGACTTTTGTACACTAACACAGATTATTAATATGAGAAATATGCTACAATAGAATGAGGTTTAGGAACCTAAAAGAATATTTCCAAGAACCAGGGAAGGACATCCAAAAGAGAGCTTCTGAAAGTGATTCACTTGCCTTGTTGTGCTGTACAAAAAGTAGAGCTTTACACGGTTTTACAGAGTGACGTGTGTGGTGGACGGTCAACCTTGTAGCATGGTGTGGATCTCTCTCAGTTCACACAGTGCCCAATTAGGGACCTGTCCAAAAGCCAGGAGATGGATTAATTTACACTGGAACATGGATGGTTCCTTTGGTTCACAGGTAACATTGTGTAAGCGGTCCATAATTAAGGCAGACCTTCCAGCTTTCAGGCTCAATGATGAGTTTTCAGGTCCCTGGAATATCATGCTTTCTTTAGAGATTCAGAAAGGCTAAAACCATTGGCCACCAGCTATTTTGTGAGTGTGTGTGTTCATAAAACAGAGAAACTGTTTAACAGGACCACATTTACTGGATTAACAAATCTTAAACAAGTCAAAAGCAGGGGTTAAAAAAAATAAAAACCTCTTAATGTTGCCTTGAAAATTTGATTTCTATTGCCAATCTCTTTTTTACAATGTAGAAAACTAAATAGAGTAAAGATAATATGAGGGAAGAGACGATGAGTGGATGAGCAAAGTTCACACCAGACTCCTCTGCAGAGAAAAAGAAAACCCAGCTATGAATAAAATATATATCTGTAAGGTTAATCAGTAAAACATCTGAGAGCTCTTTGTAATTTTAGACTGTCAATAATTAGCTAATAATCTATGATTTTTGGTTCATAGCAAATAAAATTATCTGTAATAAATGAAACAATCATGTTAGAGATTCACTCACCCAACTCTGGTATTTGGCAGAATATGAAACAGAAAAAGAGAAAAAAGAAAAAAACAGAAAATATTCTGTTATTTTAGTACAAAGACAGATTTCATTTACAGCATTTAGTAGATGCCCTTATCAAGAGAAACTTACAGTTGATACAATCCAAACAATTGTGGGTTAAGGGCCTTTCTCAAGGAGCCAACAGTGGCAGCTTGGCAGACATGTGATTTGAACCCAGGACCTTTTAGTCCATAGTCCAGTATCTTAACCGATAGGCTACCACAGTCCCGCTTCATTTGTTTACACCAGTGTTTCTCAATCCTGGTCCTGGTGCCCCACCACTCTGCACAATTTAGTGCTTCTCCTGTTTAAACACACCCACTTTAACTCAATAATGCTCTTGTTAATGAGCTGAGTAGTTGGATCAGGTGTGTTGGGAGCAGGAAAACACTAAACATGCATTTCAGTCTGGCTTCAGGCCCCATCATAGTACTGAAACAGCATTACTTAGGGTACTAAATGACTTGTTAATGTCCTCAGATAAGGGATGTGTTTCTTTTCTTGTTCTGTTAGATTTAAGTGCAGCATTTGACACTATAGATCATGATGGTTTACTAAACAGACTAGAAAATACTGTAGGTCTTAAGGGATTGGCACTTCCTTGGTTTAAATCCTACTTAACTGACCGGTACCAGTTTGTTCATGTAAATAATTTACGCTCTAAGCCCTCAAAAGTGAAGTATGGTGTGCCTCAGGGGTCAGTGCTTGGCCTGCTTTTATTCTCTCTGTACATGCTGCCACTAGGCTCAGTTATTCGTAAACATGGCATTAGTTTCCACTGCTATGCAGATGATACACAGCTGTACATATCAGCCAAACCTAATGACAGCCTTACAATCAACAAAATCGAGGACTGTGTAAAGGAAACAAAAGATTGGATGTTATTTAATGTTCTCTTACTTAACTCAGATAAAACTGAGGTTCTATTAGTGGGACCCTGAGGTTCTATTAGTGGGACCCAAGGCTGTGAGAGACAGATTGGCTACATCAGCTGTTCAGTATTGCCCAGTCCATCTGTAAAAAAAAACTTAGGGGTCACATTTGATTCAGATCTCTCCTTTGATGCGCACATTAACAGCATCACTTAAAATGCTTTCTTTCAATAACGTAATATCGCTAAACTTAGAAATATCCTCTGGATATCACTCCTGTTGTTTCACTCCCACTTTCGTTCGAGACTCAGACACTCTCCAAAATTTCAAGTCTAGGCTAAAGACATACTTATTTACGCAGGCTTTTGACTAGATTTAGACCAGGATGCATGGCTTGGGTCACTGGGGCCGGAGTCTGGAGTCATGTCTGGCCTGCCTGCCTTGTCCACTAGCCGGGAGTGTCGAGTGGGCGGTCTGGCTGAACTGGGCTTTGGTCCTCGTGATTTTGAATCATGCATCCTTGCCTTAGAATAAGGGCAGAGCTGGGGGTTCATAGTCAAAGAGTCTTATGGTGATCAGAGACGTTGGGTTGCTGTCTTCTGCCTCCCGTGGGGTTGCCATGTCTCATGTGATCCCTCTTGGCTGTGTTTCCTACCAGTTCTCCTCTTTATAGCTATGTTGCTATAGCTAATACTGCCGGGGTCTCATGCTACACATGGCATCAGTGATTGTTAATAGACACTGTGCTCTTAATCAATAACTAATTACATTTTCTGTTTTCTCTCAGAGTTGTGATCTGGTACCAGTTCCTGTCCCACACATGATGTTAATCCCCTGCAGCTTCACTCAAGCTGCTTCCATCATCAGCTCCAGCCCCACCATACCTGGGCCACATCAGAGGGCAGTAACTCCCTCCCTCCTCTGGTTGGCTGGGGTTGAAGTGTCGCCATCGACTTTCCTGCTTCGACTCAGGATCCTAGAGTGACTCTGTGTATCGGACTACTTAATTCCGATGTGCATATTTTACATTTTATTTGAAATATCACCCCATGACTTATTAGTTTAGATAAATTAGTTTCATTCTTAGATTTATCGTCTACGCCGCCCAAGGAGGTTGGGTTCCTTTTTGAGTCTTGTTCCTCCCAAGGTTTCTTCCTCATAACACTTAGGGAGTTTTTCCTTGCCACTGTCACCCTAGGCTTGCTCAATTTGGGATAATCTAAAATTGTAAAGTTGCTTTGAGACAATGCTCCACTGTAAAAAAAAATGCTATATAAATAAATCAGACTTGACTTGACCAGGATTGAGAAATACTGGTTTACACTCTCTACTAATTCTACATTACATGTCCAAAAGTATGTAGACACCAGTAGCAGCTGGTGGTTTATAAAATAGGAAGCGCATATATATGTTTATACATGAACATGTTCATTCCCTGTGCTGTCATAGGCAGACACGTGGCTCCTCTACATACGTGAAGCTGTTCACTTTAATGGCTGTATCATTGGCATTCTATTGTGTATTGACTGTTTCAGTTTTTATATCATGTGTAAAAGTCCTATATGTGCCTATAAGAGTCCTTTATACTCTTGTCTGAAAAGTAGCAGTCTCTGTTGTCTGAAAAAGAACATACAATCAGTATGTTTTTTGGGTAGCATTGCATCTCTGACAGACTCTGGTGATTCCTCTCCTTTAAGCCAGTACTCGTGGGTCAGTTCTGTGTGCCCAATGTGGAACCTTGCTTATGTTGTCTGACGTAGACAATTTTCAAACTTGCAGTCTGTTCCTTGTATAATCGGTTTGATCTTGTGGAGTTTGTCTTATTGTTCCATTCTTCCTACCACTTGTTTTTCATGGCTGCTTTGATGATTGGAAAGGCATCTGTTACGGGAATGGGAAGTTGATGGTTGCATGTCTTTCCATTGATCTAGTCATCCTGTCAGTATTTTCATTGCCCGGAAACCCACTGTGGCTTGATACACAGCAGTAGGTGTGTTATGATGCATTGATGATCTTTCAAGTCATTGTTTTTATTAAGTTTGTTGACGATGGTGTTCCCGAGAGTGTTGTGATAATCAATGGTGTTCTATAGTCCCATGTCTCAGTCATCATGAATGGATGGATGACTGATTCACCAGTTGTTCAGCATCAACTTGAAGGACTTACAAGCCTTTATGGCTGATGTTGGTTGGTTCGTGCATGTGACAACACTCTCACATTTACAGCTTTACAGCTTTACATTTACAGCATTTAGCAGACGCCCTTATCCAGAGCGATTTACAATTAAAGGGTTAAAGGCCTTGCTCAAGGACCCAACAGTGGCAGCTTGGCAGATGTGGGATTTGAACCCTGGACCTTCTGGTTCAGAGTCCAGTACCTTAACCGCTAAGCTACCACAGTCCCCATGCATAATCACGGCCTGTATGGCAGGGGAGTGGGAAAGAAACTGCTTCTGAAAAAGTGATACACTTGTTGTGTCTTAGTTTTGCATCTGACGCTGTGTGGCTTAAAGTTGCATGGTTAGATGAGACTGAAAATGAACTTTTTGTGCTGAAATCCAAACAAGGCAATCAAAATACCAACTGTGAAGCATACTAATGTCAACATTATGTTGTAGGAGTGTGTTTGATCAGTAGGGACGAGGACATTGGTCAGGATCAAAGAGAAAATGGATGCTGCTAAGTATATCCATCCAGGTAAACCTACAGCCCTCTGCTAGACAGCTGAAGATGGGAAGGTGGTTCACTTTCCAATGAATGTCCTTGAGTGACCAAGTCAGAGCCCTGAACTACATCCATTAGAAAAGCTGGTAGAAATATTCTTCAGTTTTTCATTGATTTTCAGAATGTTACCCATTTCTTGTTACTCAAAGGCTGTAAGGAAAGTGTTAATAAAGCTGAAAAGATTTTTTATGGATTTTGATTGACAGCCATGAGATAGAAATGAGACTACGTCAAAGGCTTATGGTGATGACCATGTAATGTACTGTTATCTGTAATGTACAGCCAGTTCCTTTGGTCTAACTCACCTTCAACCTCGAGTTCAACTCTCTTGATGAAACGAGCAAAAGATCTCCTGCTGCGTTTCTCCAGCTGGTAGCAGTAGTAGACGCCTGCATCAGTAAAACTGGCGTCCTTCAACACCAAGGAGCAGATCCCCTTAAGCAGGGCATTATTAGGAACATCGACACGACCCCTGTATCTGTCACCCTGGTATGACTTCTCACTCCCACCCTCAAACACAACCTGAAAATCGGTGCGCCACCGAACATGTGGTCTTTTGCTGTTCATGTTGCTTAGCTCACATGGCAGCACAGCTGTGGAACCCACTCGAGCAGATATGATCTGAGAATCTGCGGAGACAGAACAGATGGGTTTTATTTTCTTTAGATGATGATTATAATGCAGAAGTACTTTATTTTATTAGCTGTTAAATGGTTTCCACTCACCAACACAACTGATGAACCATAACAGGTAAAGGATGTAAGTCTCGAAACCCATGAGATCATTTCAGATTGGATACAGGTTGTCTAAAGCAAAACATCACAGGATAATCATGCTTAAATGATTAACATTTAAAGGCAGAGGCAAGAAGAAACTCTTTAAACATCATGAAAATGGAATCGCGAGAGGAACTATGCTTGAAAAGTTAGTCCTCCTAACTAGTCCTCCTAGCCAAATAATGCTCACTATGAGGATATGGGGAGCCTCTGGGTGTTTGTAACCCAAATCACTGTTCTATGTGATGTTGCCAATAGCAGCTGTGACCACGAAGTCCAACAGTACAGATTCTTGTGTTACTGGTCCACTCTAAATACATCTTGAGTACGTGCTTTATCCCAGTTTGTACTGTGGTTGGTCCAGAGTCTATATATGGACCGCTGAGTACAAAGTGGGTAGAGGGTGCCGGTCCATCCTGACCTGGACACACTTAGTGCCACCTAGGAGCAATTTAGATGAGACAATACACCTATTTTTAGAAGGTTGAAGGAATCTGATAGGGAAGAACATACCAAATAGACCTAGTGTCACTGGGGTCTATGCTACCTGCTGCCATATTCTAGTTTTTGGACTTTGAGACTTTTTGGTACTTGACCTACCTGATACTTCCACATATAGGCTAAGGGTGAATATAGTCTGTTTTTAAATAAATTCACATGAAGTAACTCTGCTGGAACAATGTTTAAAAAGTGTAAACCAATACAGGTTTGGATTCGGTTTGGTTTAAGAACATCAATAAAGCAAAAGTGAATCAAGTTCTTAGCGTATTGCAGAGCTTGTGCATTTCTGAAAATCATCACATGACCTCACACTGAGAGAAAAAGGACAAGAAAAAACTTTTTGATCTCCCACAACATCTACACCTAAATATAAACCAGGTAAAATAGTCAGCTCTTACCTTAGAGAACGAGGACTCATGTGTACAACAGACCGGAAAAAGCAGATGTAATATGAAACCAAGGTTTGTGAGTGCAGGTGTTTCTACCTGTCATTAGCTGCAAAGGTGAACAAAGGGCCAGGTTTTACAACTTAGAACTCGTACCTCCATTTGATTGGCAGGCCAGAGCAGGGCAGGGCAGAGCAGAGTAGTCTGCGTTCCACAACCTGTAGTGTTTACTCGTCTGTTGGTCTGATTACAAAATCTGATCTAGGCACCAACGTTCAATAACTATTCAAATTTTAAAGGAACATTTAAATCACTGAACTGATGGAAGTGATTTTATGAAAAATAGTGGATGAACTGGATTAACACCTTAATCCAAAACCAGAAACAGGTTTAACACCAGTCCTTATCTGTTCAGGAAAATCCAGAGTCCAGAAACTCAGTTAAACATTTATCAAACACCCAACACCCAAACATTGCATCCGAAACCAATGACACTTGTAAACTCTCCTGAATTTCTTCAGGAATTTGCTAACTTTCTTTGCTGCTTACTACTGTCTTTAATTGTAGGTGATTTTAATATTCACTTTGACAGTGAGCAGGATCCACTTAAAAGTGCTTTTGAGTCCATCTTAGAATCCATGGGTATCACTCAGAATGTGACCCACCTCTGTAACCATACTTTAGATATAATATTAACATTTGGTATCAATAAAGATAACCTTGATGTTTTCCCACAAAATGATTTGATTTCTGATAACTATCATTTAGTGTCTTGATGCATGCTCAATAATCCATTTAAGAAAATCCCAGAAGTTGAATCTGTTCATCTGGACATAAGGTTTTGCTGGAGAAACGTTTCGTCACTCATCTAAGTGACTTCTTCAGTCTCAGCAGTTGGAAAACTTCCCCAATCTTATATACAGCACCTTTGCATAACGACTGGTACCAGCACCATTGCATAACAATGAGACCGGTGATCAGTTTAATATGCAGATTGACATAGCCATTAATGATAATGGCCACGTGTGCCATTCACACAGGATTGGGGAAGGGCTGCGATGGCGGCGTTGTAAGATGGTGAGAGGTTAGCCTTCTTGGATTGCGAGGTTGTGATTGGAGATGGGGGACAATTGAAAGTCGATGTGTACCGTAAGCCAACACATACGGATCAGTACTTAAGGTTTGTCTCTCATCATCCATTGGAGCACAAACTAGGAGTCATCAGGACACTGTACCACCGAGCAGACAGCGCCCCCCACTGACACAGCGGCCAAGGATGGAGAGAAATCTCACATTAAGCAGGCCCTGGGCAAATGTGGTTATCCAAACTGGGCCTTTGTCAAAGCCAGTCAGACGCCCAAACAGTGCTCCAGCAGATCGACGAGAGTGATTACGGTGATTCCATATGTGGCAGGAACATCGGAACAATTGAGACGCATATTTTCCAAACACGGCTTCTCAGTGGCTTTCAAACCCCAAAACACGCTCCATCCCTGAACCGAGGAGGGGGTCTCAGAGTACACCTTGAGTGTGTAAATGACCAATTAGAATGTGTGCTTCGCTCAACCCTGGATACGATTGCTCCTGCTAGGGCCACATGCATCAGGTATTTAAGATTGCTTGGAGGGAGAGCATGGCAGAGTATAAGCATGCCCTGACTAAAGCTAAAGCTGCATACTTCTCCTCAATCACAGAGAAAAATAAGAATAATCCTCTTCTCTTTAATACAGTCTCCAAATTATCAAAAAACCCTACAGAAAGTGATTCTCCCGTTCTGTGTAATTTTCACAATAATGATTTTGCAACCAGCTGAATGAACAGGCATGAATGTGAGACTCGGTAAAGAAAGCGTATGGTAATATCTGACTGTTCTAAAGGGTATTGCATTTCTCTTACCAACTGCTCGTTGACATGTTTCCATCCTAATTTTCCTTAAAAAGCTCTTTATGCTACGGAACGATACGGACCAGTCCAATAACGTTTTTTTTTGTTAATTGGATACAGATAGTACATTGCTATCAAACCCTAAATAAATCTTTCCACTCAGTACAAGCTATTTGGTGGCTCCTTATTGATGCAGAGCATTTAGTGCTTGGTTACATGAAAAGAAAAATGGCGCCCGAACAGGGACTGGAGCGTATCTAACTCCATACATCAGATAGTAGATTTTTTTCTCTTCCTTAAATTTTTTTTATAAAGTAACAAGAAAGTAGGTAACATAGATCTTTGTGAACAATATGGTTTTGATCCAGAGTGTACCGTCATACTAAAGGGAGATGTGGTTGGCGTCAATCTAGAGAGAGTGCAGGAAGTGTTCAATCTCCTGGACCATGTGGTCAAGATTCAGCATCTTGATGAGCAGTTCAGTGCCATGTTATGTCAGTTTCGCGAATGTGTAACCCCAGTGCTTTTGGAGAGGGAACATCCTGATGGTAATGGTTCTTGCTGGGAGGTTGTTCAGTTAGAGGAGTACTGTCCAGCCAAAACCCCCAAAAGTAAAAAGCCGGCTTCATTAGCTCGTGCCATTGGTGATATGATGCTGAACTTTAGAGAGCAGATTGATGAGTTAGCCAGTCTCTATCAAGTCAGTCCCGTTTCCTTACGCCAGAAAGCCATGGGCTACATGTGTGCGACGGGAGACCATAACGGCAGTCCCTCTACATCAACTCCTGCCCCTCGCATCAAACAAACCTGCCCTTCTAGTCCAACAAAGGGTGTTCCCACAGATGTGCAACGTCCTCCAACTCTTCAACAAGTGCCTAATGCTGACTCTTCACTTGTAATTCCCATACCAGTTGATTCTCATCGTGTTCTAGTGGAGCATATCGTCAAGAATGACTCCCAAATTCCTGCCACCACTGTACGAGAACTACCACTATTTTCTGGCAACTTCCCGAAACCCTCTACTGAGGCAGACTTCAGTATATGGCAGCTTCGTGCTAAACAAGTGTTAGAAGACCCTAGTTTGAGTGAGGGTCAGAAGCACAGCGCAGTGCTTAACAGTTTACTTCCTCCTGCACTGAATGTGGCTCTGCGTATTGGCTTACAGGCTGTCCCAAGTGCCTATCTACAGGAATTGGACAATGCATACAGTAATGTCACAGGAGGTGAAGAGCTGTACATTCAGTTCTTAGAGACTCACCAAGACCACGGTGAGAAAGTCAGTGAGTACTTGCGTCGTCTTCAATCCCTGTTACAAGAAGTGGTAGAACGGAATGGTGTGAATAGAAGAGATGCTGATTCTCAGCTGTTAAAGCAGTTCCTTAGAGGCTGTTGGGATGATTAGTTAATAACCACCCTCCATTTAAAAGAGTTACTTGACGATCTCTCAAAGTGCGTCCCCACCTTTTTCGAACTATTTCTAAAAATCATAACATATGAGAAAGAAATGTATCTCAAAGAAATGAGATGGAAGAGACACTTGGGAGGGGTGTCAGCCAGGGTCCATACTAAGACCCACATGGCTTTTGAGGAGTCCCAGCTTCCAGCAGTACTACATCTGCCCTTGATGCTTCTACACGAGAGGAATTAGAGGAGAGAATTAAACAGTTGGAGGCTGAGATTAAATGGAAAGCATTTGCCCCGCACACTCAGCATGTCAAAAACGATAAAGCTAGTCACAAACCATCATCAAATAGTAAATGCACTACAGCTGCTCCTGCATTTCCTAAAGGACCGGACCCAAAGCTTGGGAAGTTCTGTTACAACTGTGGCGAGGACTCCCATTTACTGCCGCAATGCACCAATCCAGTTAATGCTGTCTTAGTGCAAAGCAAACTGTGTGAAAGACATCGCAGTAGAACAAAGAAAGCCTCAGAATGGGACCTACCTTTAAATGGATAAGAGCTCCTGCTGTGGAAAATCAAACCAGTTCCTCTTTTGTGAGCCAGTGCATGTATGGTCCGTCACCAGTTGCAGAATCTTCTGTTCAGATTCCAGACGGCCTTGTTGGTGACACTTGTGAGAGTGTAGCTTGGTTAGATGGAGTACAGTGCACCTGTTTAATAGACTCAGGCTCCCAGGTAACAATTGTGTGCCAGTCATTTTACGCCAAACATTTGGCTCACTGTAAACTGTTTTCCATTGGCAGTATTCTCAATATTGAGGGTGCAGCTGGACAAAAGGTTCCCTATTTAGGGTATATTGAAGTGGAGATTCGATTTCCACAGAGTGCATGTGGCACAGGTCAGTGTTTCAACACCCTGGTACTTGTGAGTCCAGATCAGTCATATAATGCTAAGCTTCCTCTGCTTGTTGGCACCAATGTCTTGCGTTAATTGACACAGCCTTGTATACAGAAAGGAGGGCCACAGTTCCTCAAAACCTTAACTATCCAGACCACCTGGGCTATGGCATACACAGATTATTGCGAGCAGGCAAAACCTCAATTGGAGAGAGCTAAAGTCCTGCAGATAATGCTCAGTAGCAAGGAGCCAGTTTATTTGAAGCAAGGTGAAGTGAGTCTGTTAAAGGGCATGTTTCAGTCAAATCATGACAAGTTCCAAGCTCTTGTCAGTAGCTCAGAAGAAATTCATACTCCTGGAGGTTACATAGTTTATGATCAAATAGTGGATGTGAAACTCGACTCACACAGCAAGGTGGAGCTCTTTGTGAAAAATGCTTCTCATCACGACATTATTCTTTCTCCAAAGACAATTATTGCAGTGTTCACCTATTGACTGGGCAGTCCCCATCTCAGCTGATAATGTAGAGAATCCTCAAAGGGCTTTAATGCTGCAGACCCATTCTCTTCTAGTTGCCCAAACCGAAAGTGTTATTCCTGTCCCGGAGTCACTGGATCTAGATTTCAGCAGTAGCCCCATAAGCCTACAGCTCAGGCAGCATATACAAGCCAGGATCTTGGAAGAAGTTCCTCAAGCTTTTTCCCGTAATGATCTTGATGTTGGCACTGCTTCTGATGTCCAGCATCGTATAGAGCTGGAGCCACATGTACCGTTCAAGGAACGCACCAGGCGTGTTTCACCTGCTGACTTCAATGACTTGAAAAAGCATCTGCAGGATCTCTTGGCTGCAGGCATTATAGAAGCATCCAATAGTCATTATGCATCCCCGATCGTACTTGTAAGAAAGAAAAATGGAGAATTGGGGATGGTAGTAGATTATAGAAAACTAAATAATCTCACCATGAAGGATGCATACCCACTACCTCGTATAGAGGAGACATTCGCATTGCTATCTGGCTCAAAATGGTTCAGTGTCCTTGATCTTAAGAGTGGGTATTATCAGCTGGAAGTTGAGCCCTCGGATCGACCTAAGACAGCATTCACAACCCCGTTTGGGACCTGGCAATTTCGCCGTATGCCCCAAGGTCTAACAAACTCACCCGCTACATTTCAACGAACAATGGAGAGAGCAATGGAGGGAATGAACCTCCAGGAGGTCATTGCTTTCTTAGATGACCTCATAATATTCTCAGATACATTAGAGCAGCATGAGGAGAGGTTGATGAAGGTACTTAAACGCATATCCGATTTTGGACTTAAACTGTCCCCTTCTAAATGCAAATTTTTCCAAACATCTGTGAGGTATCTGGGACACGTGATTTCCCCTCAGGGGGTTCAGCCCGACCCAGACAAAGTTGCTGCTATCAAAGCATGCCCCTGTCCTAAGACTGTTCGTGAGCTCAGGTCATTCCTTGGATTTACCGGATATTATTGCAGATTTGTTCGAGATTATGCTCATATTATCCGTCCTCTCAATGACTTATTAAAAGGAGATCATGCCTCAAGACACAAACGTTCATCTTACGGGTCACGAGCAAAGTCACTTTCACTGGGAGATATGTGGAATGATGGTTGTCAGGCAGCTTTTGAACTACTCATCAACAAGCTGACCTCAGCGCCTATCCTTGGCTTCGCAGATTGGCGACTTCCCTATGTGCTGCATACTGAAGCAAGCACCACTGGCCTAGGTGCAGTTTTGTATCAAGTCCAAGATGGTCAGACTCGAGGGATACTCGCAACATACTGGTCATAACCGACCATTTTACAAAGTATGCACAAGCATACCCTACAAGAGACCAAACTGCAAAAACAGTTGCCAAGGTGCTGTGGGAAAACTTCATTAGGCACTATGGTTTCCCACGAAGGCTTCATAGTGATCGATGGGCTAGTTTTGAGTCGGAAGTAGTGTCAGAACTTTGTATGCTGTCTGGGATCAAGTCACACACAACCCCTTATCACCCCAGGGGAAATCCGGTAGAGAGATTTAACCGGACTCTGCTTGATCTTCTGGGAACGTTGGAAGAAAAGAAAAAGGAGGAATGGAGGAAATATGTTAGGCCCCTAATACATGCTTATAATTGTACGCGTAGTGATGCGACTGGGGAATCACCTTTCCTTCTTATGTTTGGTCATCAGCCACGCCTCCCAATAGATTTTTGCTTTGGCATCAGTCCTAGAAGCCATAACGCCAGGACACACTCCCAATATGTGCGCGAGTTAAAGAGCAGACTCCGATATACTTATAATCTCGCCGCTCGCCATGCTGAAAAAAGACAAGCACTAAACCAGCGTTTCTCAAAGTGTGGGGTGCACCCTACTAGGTATTGCAGGTGGGGCGCAAGGAATCGGAAGAAATTAACATTTTTAAGTCTGTCTTTTTAATGCCTGTCTGTTTTGCTAATAAAAGGGGGCAGGCGTAAGCCCCGGGTGTCGGCGGAACAATATAAACAGTACAACAGGGCAGAAAACTCGCAGAATACCGTCAGCAGGAAAAGCGAATGGTGAAAGCTGCGTCTGTGAATAGTAAAGCATAAATTGCATCATACGGAGTCGCGCATAGAGTCGCCCCAGTGCAAAAAACCCACACACAATAGCTGAGCAACTTATTCTCCCTGCTGCTGTTGACATGGTGTCAATTATGCTTGATGAGACAAGTGCTGCGAAGTTAAAAACAATCCCCCTGTCAAACGACACAAATGCGAGGCGTATTTGCGACATTTGTAATGATATTGAAGCACAACTCATTGAAAAACTGAAAGAAAATTGTTTTGCAATACAAGTGGATAAAGCCACAGACAGCAGTAAAAACGGTTTGTCACTGACAAAGGATTTGCTCTTTTGCAAATCTGTGTGTTATAATGTTAAGCTACTGATTTATAAACATAAATTTATGTTACTTCAATAAAGTAGAAAATTTAAAACTTTCATGTGTATTTTATTACCATTTTGTTGGGGCGATATGGGACAAGTGGGGCGTGAAAATTCCCCTTCTTCTGAGGTGGGGAATGATAGAAAAAGTTTGAGAACCACTGCACTAAACAAATGGCGTTGGGATGCTAAAGTTACTGCCATGCCTCTGGAAGTGGGTGACCGGGTTCTTGTAAGGAACTTGAGCCTTAGAAAGAAACACAAGACCTCTGACAGGTGGGAGTCTTCAGTTCACGTTGTTGTCAGACAGCCTGATGAAAGCATCCCAGTCTATGTGGTCAAGTCGGAGAACGGAGAAGGCAGAGAACGTGTTCTTCATCGTGACTTGCTGACTTGCCCATGTGGATTTTTACCTGTGAATTTGGAAGCTGGTGGAGAGACTCAGGTGCGTGATACATCAGTTCCGAAACAGAGAGTAAATGAGGGAGAGGAGCTGTCGGAACCAACAATCACACCTCAGGAACCAGAGAGCAATGACACACCCTGCTTGTTGTCCCATGACCTGGAGCGTATTTCATCCGTTGCACAACCCATGTCCCACATTCAGAGCACTTTGAATCCTGAAGCTTCAGAGTCATCTGACACTGAGATGGTAACAAGCCCAACACCTAAGCGGAGCAGACCACAGAGGAATCGTGTTCCTCCAGTGTATCTTAATGATTATCATGTGGGCTCTCAAATTAGTTGTAGACAGCATAATGTTAGTCTGCCTCTAGACCAAACAGTGCTCTATAGCTTCTTAATTTCTTTGCAAGAGCAGATTGCAGCATTGATACAAGCTGTAGTTACTGGGTATGATGAGGACGTCATAATTTAAGTGGGGGAGGATGTAACCAGCTGCATCATTAAGCCTCTGTTAACTAAGCGCTGGTCCTTTAAGGAAGTTGCGGCAGTTTCTGGCTATAGCTATTGCTTTACGGCTTCTCCGAGTAAGAGTGTACATAGAAATGCATTGGCAGGAGAGCACGTGGTCAGATGGGTTTGGTGCGCTGAGTGTGCAGGTCGGGGAGACGGCAGCTAGCTCCAGCTCCCTTCCAAGCAGTGGTTAAACTGTTAATTCTCCTACTAGACGACTCCTGAACTGGTGGCTTGCTCAGACTGTGATGGGTGGACGCATCCTGGATCCGACAGAACGTTGGGGAGAGAGTGAGATCTGCAGTTGGTTACCACGGATCATTCAAGTACACCTTCTTGAACACAGTTTTTGGGTTTTTTTGGGTACCCAAATAACATTTTACATTGTTTTTTTGAGTCAACTTGAGCGGATTTTGTTTCTTTTGAAGAACGGACATTCAGAACTGAAATTATTATTACAATCACTGTGTTTACAGGCATGAATGTGAGACTCGATAAAGAAAGCGTATGGTAATATCTGACTGTTCTAAAGGGTATTGCATTTCTCTTACCAACTGCTCGTTGACATGTTTCCATCCTAATTTTCCTTAAAAAGCTCTTTATGCTACGGAACGATACGGACCAGTCCAATAACGTTTTTTTTTGTTAATTGGATATAGATAGTACATTGCTATCAAACCCTAAATAATTCTTGTTGGCTTCTTATTGATGCAGAGCCTTTAGTGCTTGGTTACAATTTCATGACTTTCTTTAATGATAAGATAGAAAACATTAGGCATAAAACTCGATGCTCATCACATCACCAAACTATTCAGCAACCTTCCAGATGCCGCACTAGTGAAGACATCTGTTTAATGAGCTGTAAATCAAGATTAAAATATTTTACCACAATTACTAATACTGAACTATCCGCACTGATCAGCTCGTCTAAGCCATCAACATGTTTATTAGATCCAATTCTTACACATTTACTCAAACAAGTATTACCTAGTGTTATAGAGCCAGTGTTAGCTATTTTAAATTCATCCCTTACCCTTGTTTATGTGCCCAAATCCTTTACGTCTGCCGTTATCAAACCACTGATTAAAAAGCCAATCTTGACCCTTGTGTGATATCTAATTATAGACCAATTTCAAATCTTCCATTTCTGTCCAAAATCTTAGAAAAAGCCGTCTATCAGCAGCTCTGTAGTCACCTCCAAAGGAATGAAATTTATGAAACATTTCAGCCTGGCTTCAGGCCCCATCATAGTACTGAAACAGCATTACTTAGGGTACTAAATGACTTGTTAATGTCCTCAGATAAGGGATGTGTTTCTGTTCTTGTTCTGTTAGATTTAAGTGCAGCATTTGACACTATAGATCATGATGTTTTACTAAACAGACTAGAAAATGAAGGGAAATAACTGTAGGTATAAGGATTGGCCACTTTGTTTGGTTTAAAACTTCCTACTTAAACGGGACCCGGTACAGTTTGTTCATGTAAATAATCTACACTCTAAGCTCTCAAAAGTGAAGTATGGCATGCCTCAGGGGTCAGTGCTTGGCCTGCTTTTATTCTCTCTGTACATGCTGCCACTAAACTCAGTTATTACTCAGTTGTTACTCGAAACTAGAAAATTTGATCATATCACTCCTGTTCTATCATCACTGCACTGGTTACCAGTTAAATTCTGCATTGATTACAAAATACTTCTTATAACTTATAAAGCTCTACATGGCCTGGCCCCACATTATCTGAGTGAACTCTTAGAGTTTTACTATCCAGCTCGTCTACTTCATTCGCAGGGTGCAGGACTTCTTTTAGTTCCTAGAATTAAAAAAGTCACAGCAGGGGAAAGGCTTTCTTTGACAATGAAAAAGGCATTGACCTGACTTGACTATGACCTCAGAACAACAAATGCCAACATCTCACATTATAGCCTGAACCTCGAGTGTATTACCGCTTAAGGAATACATTCAGGAAAAGCAGTACAGCTGGCCTCACAAAATTTGTTTTCACCACAGAGTCTGGTAAATGTAGATAAACTAATGATCCTGAACTGAACTAAAGACTTTACAGAAAAGAGTTTTAAGTAAGTGCAGAGGAGGTCAGAGCTGGTGGAGTCTGATCCAATCTTAGTAGAGCAGAAAAGGAATCAAACCTGATGAAGGATAACATGAGGGAGAGAGTCAGACTTTATCTCTGTTCAGTTTTCTCCTCATTCTGGAAAAGCTGGTGCAAAAATAGCTCTGAAAGAGAAGAACCTGAAAACAGTGTATTATAAAAAAAACAAAAAGGTTATCATGGATCACTTTAAAGAAGAGACAGAACGCAAGTTTGAGTACAAATCTTACAAAAGTTTATTCATATCCTCCTTTGGTTTACCCAGGAAAACAAAAGTTTGATCATTTCAGTAATTTTGAAATAAAATAAGTCTATGAGATGAAAAAAAAAAAAAACGTCAAGGACTTTTTTTTTTTCTCAAAAACACTTTATTTTGTATCAAATGTATTTTATAAGGGACAACACGACATGGTATAGTAATTTTCTTTATGCATTTTGTGTTTCCCTTCTGCATCAGATCAAAAAGTAAGGCAGAGGACATTAAAAAGTACACTTTTAAGTGGTTAAACATAAGTGCAAATCAGTCAAAAAAACTGCTTTGAAAATGAGATGAAACTGGTTTCTATGTAAAACATGTAAATTATAGGTTTTAGAAAAATCATTAATACATATTATTCAACAATTTACTTCTCTTGCGTCCATAAAACGTGGTTCCTGAGATTGCAGCCAATTTTGAAAAGCAAATCTCTGGCTGTAAATGACACACCCCTACAAATGATATATAGATGTAAAGGCCAGGATGTCCTCTAGATGGCGCATCAGCCTTTAGCTGTCACAGGTGCCTCCGGCTCGACGCTAGTGGTCAGCGTTGAGTTACTTTTGCTGGTAGCATCTGTGGTAGCTTCTGTAATCGGTCGCCCCGTCCGTAAGGCGGCTGATTACAGCTAATGATCCGCACCTGCTTCCTCTGGCTATTTAAGAGCTTCGCCGGTGGAAGCAAGTGTCGGATCATCTCGACCCCGACACGCTTTGTAAGCCCCGATCCTCGCTAAGGCGTTCCTAATAAAGAATCATTGGCTGAGCGTGCATCGAGACCTCACACGTCTCCCCTCCGCTCGTTTTAGAGCCCCTGCGCTTTCCTTTAATTTCCTATTTTTTGTTTCTTCCTTTATTTATTTTTAGGGTTTAGTGGACAGCCCCCTGTACGGGCGGAGACTCCGTAACGTCGCGAGACGTGAGGTAAAAGTTAATAGGGACGTTTAGGTAGAGTAGATTGAGCGTTATTTTCTTTTTTTTCAATCTCTGGCTCCTCTCTGCCTGCTTCCCCCTTCCTCGCGCTCTCGCGGCGCCTCTAACCTCTCTGAGCGTGCAGGAGCGCTGGGCCACGCCCACGGCCGCTTCATGTGTGTGTGTGCGCGCGCTCAGAGGTGACGTCAGCTAGAGGGAATTTCCCCCTCCCGCTCTCTCTCCGTCTCCCGCTTTTCATTTCAAGCGCGCTGTGACGTCTCTGTGTGTGAACGCAGCTCGCTCATTTGCTGCTTTTGTACACACATACAGAGTCTCACCTTATTTCTGTTCTTCGTTCATTTATGTGTTTAATCCAGTTTAATTTTTTCCTTGTCATTTCAGTTCAATAAAACCATCTGGAGCTAACTGCACTTGGGTCCCATCCTTCTTATTTAGTTTTTGGGGTTTGTCATTTTTGTAAATGGCGCAACCCCTGACATTAGCTCTGTAGATTATATGATTAATGAAATATTCTCTGTGAACTCGTCCCCCACAGAGGACAAAAATTCATTTTCAAGTCTTACAAGGATATGGTTCAGTATGAAAATGATAAAATCTATTACTCATCACATTTGTTTTACATTTTATTTGCTTCCATTCACAATATTTGAACAATTTGGCTTCGTTGTATAACAATACTTGGATCACAGCTTTCATAAAGTCTTATAAGGCACAGCTTTGTTTAAAAACACCTACATGGTTAGTGGAGTCTGCATAATAATATCTATACAGGTATGTGTCACTTCCATGATACGATCTGTGATCAGGTCGTCTGAACACCACATTAAATACTGTACGTACTAATGCTATATGGATACTGTACTGGTATTAAATAAATAGCCAGTATACTGCAGTGATTATTCATACACTGATAGAGTACTACAGGGACACCAGAGGCTGCTCTCTCGTGTCACTGCAACCACTGGACTAAAACAGCTATCTATGCAACAGCTAATGTATCTGGTAAGGTCACATATAGTTTAAGTAGATTAATAACCTTAATAATAAGGATAATAACCTTAGCAGAGCGCTGACCTATAGGTAAACGGACATTGTGGCACATACCTGTATATATTAATACATATACATTCATTTTGTAAACATAGTGAATCACAGCTGGTGTAGTATAACATACCGTATCACTGTTATGGAAAAAACTGGTAATGAATAAATAAAATCAGAAACCGTGTCCTGAAACAAGTCAGCAACTCAATAGCTCGTCATATTATTTAAAACTCTTGTACCGATAATAAATTAAATCAATAATATCAGTGTCCTGAAACAAGTCAGCAGCTCAATAGATATATAGATATAGATATATTTAGATATATAGATATATATAGATATATAGTGTTATATCTGGACGCTACCTGTACTTCTGCTCCATTCCTACGCATTCAATTAAGAATCAAGGCATCAAGCTCCATTTACCACCCCTGATGAATAAACCTGAGATTGAGAGAAGCCAGGAAACACTACAGTTAGCTTCCAAAAAGAAGAAGAAAAACATCACTTCTGAAGCAAAATAATAGGCAGATAATCTGCTCCAGAGAAGTACAAAGTGCAAACAGCTGAAGAAACAGTCCTGCAAAGTGTTTAAGCATTCCTAATCACAAACACTAGAGCTTACTGCTGATGAACCAAAACATTCTGATCACCTGCATAATCTGCTGTTGGGTCTCTGCCTGCTGCCCAGTAGGGTTGGGTATCGAAACTTTTATTGGCTCCTACTTTATGCTTCAAATACATGGCTGTGATTAGTGCAAAAATATCTATATAACCTACTTACCAGGTCATCACAGTTTTGTTTTGTTACGCTCCATTAGATCATTAGCAGAAGATGGACCCTCAAAAGCGTTCAAAAGTTTGGCTCCACATTGTGAGAGAAAACAAAAAGTTTAAATGCAATCTGTTATAAAGGATGTTATACCTCCAACATGATAAAACAGCTACGATACCAGCATGAAACTGAGCTTCAGCTCGACCGACTGCTCTCTCTTAGCTCAATTGCTGCATTAGAGAGAGGGAGAGTCTAAAACACTTAACGTGAACAAAGCTTAAAGCGGATTAACGTACTACAACAATGAGCTAGGAGAAAAACTTCTCTCAGTTATTTCTGATCATAAGGAATCTGTACTGCTGAAATGATGAACCTGTGATTCAAAGGGAAAGTTATAATAAAAAAAATAATAATAATAATTACTTACACTATGCTTACACTAGGTTTAAATGCGAAGAAAAAAAAAAAGCTTAAAGTGAAAATGATTCCTTTCCCTTTGGGTCACTGCTTTAGTACATTAAGCCGTTTTTTTTTTTTTTTTTTACTTATAATAGGTTTTAATGGGAAGAAAAAACCTAATATAACATGATTACTTTTGAAGTAGAAATCTAAAGAAATAAAGATATTCCCTATATGTAAACATTTGGCAAACTTTTTAACCATTTTGGAATCAGAATCAGGATCAGGATTAGAATTGATAATATGCAAATGATACTGTGGGACTGTAGTAGCCTAGCGGTTAAGGTACTGTATTATGGACCAAAAGGTTCAAATCCCACCTCCTTGAGGAAGGCCCTTGACCCACAATTGCTTGGATTGTAAGACTGTATCAATTGTAAGTCGCTCTGGATAAGGGCGTCTGCTAAATGCTGTAAATGTAAAAGAAAAGCAAACGATACCCAGCCCTACTGCCCAGACTGTTCTGATAATTTCTGTGACTCGTACCACAGTAGCACTTCTGCCTATTCGGACCAGGTGGGATAGGACTTGCTGGGAGCTGGCACCCTGTCCCCAGTCCGGTGGATTGTCCCTCCTGAGTGGGAGCTGGTTAGGAGATGCTCCGACTCGGTCGACTGGCCATTACTTAAACGTCCCTTATTAAAGTCACTTTACTCCTGAAACTTTCTCCCATATCAAACACGTCCACTATGAGAACAGCTAAACCCAGAGCCCTTAGTACAGAGCTTAATGTGTGCCGTAGGAACCAGTTAATCAACATTATTAGTTATTCGGTCAGAATGTTTTGGCTCATCCGTGTATACATGAGGTCAGTTCAGTAGCTAAAAGAGCTTAAAGTCAGCTAAAGTAGCTTTAGGTAAACAAAAGAATTAATGCAAAGACAAACAGAAGTGCAGATTGCTCTCACAAGCTCAGAATGTTAACTCGTAGAAATGTAAACACGAAAACCAGGGAAATGGCAATGAGTGTGTGAGAAGGGTTCCTTCCTACAGCAACTGAAGAGAGAGATCAAAAATTAGTGCTACAGAGTCACTGAACTGTAGTATAACTGATTCTATTACACATACATCTGGTTCATACTAAATGAAACAATGACAGTCACTCACTTGAGGATTTGTGCCTCTCTCTATCTTTACCATCGGTATTAGGGGGTTCAGGAGCTTCTTTAGGAGGCTCAGGAGCTTCTGAAAATAAGAAATGGAAGTATACATTAGATTTTAGTCCCATTGCAGCTCTGCACTGTACATGAATCTACACCTGTACATCAACAACACTGATACATATTATAGTTTTAGAATGACTGTGTTAAACATGGAGATGGAAATTCAAATGTTCTGTAATAACAACAAACAGTCGTTCCTTAAACGGATATAAAACTGATTTCAGTTCATTTCAGAATCAGTCATCCAGTCTCAGCTGCAGATCTCTGCAGCTCCTCCAGACTAACCTTCAGTCTCTTGGCACTTTAATTGGACTCAATTCAATTAATTAGGGTGGTTCTGATGCTGATCGGTTCCATCAGAATTACGTGTAATATTTTCACAATGGTTAAGTTCCACTGAAAACATACCAGACACTTGCATGTTAAAGATTGAAAATACACACTGAAATGTATTAAACCGAATGTAAGGGTTAATATTAGACTGTAAAATAGTAAAAGGGAGATTTCTGCATGGATTTAAGACTTTTAAAATGATAATCCAGGGCAGCATGGTAGTGCAGCGGTTAGCTCTGTCACCTCACAGATCCAGATCTCTTCTTTGATTACCAATTCGGACCCAGTCTGTGTAGAGTTTGTATGTTCTCCCTGTGTCTGCATGTATTTACTAGATACAATTAGATTGACTAAGGTCCATTGCTGTCTCTCAGGTTTAAGCAGGTATGAAAGTAGATGAACGAATGAAAGAAGAAAATCCTCATTTTTCTTTTTAAACTGAAGATACGCCCCCGTCTGGTTTAGCAGAGGTGTAAGTTCACAGTGAACTAAACTATTTTAAGAACTATTTTAGGTGGTACTGAGAGTGCAGTTATGCACACAACAAAAGATTTAATGTAGAAATCCAGATCAGACTTAATGACTGGTTTATAATTTATAATCTGATATCCGGAGACTGCACAGATCAGAAACTGAATGTTAGTGTTAGTTCCATACAGGTAATTTACAGAACCTGAATATTAAATTGATCCATATGAACATCTTTTGGTGTAAAACGAACTGTTACTCTTCTAAACATTTACTATATTTAACTATAGTTCTGATGATCTGCTTACCTTCAACTACAAGCGTAACATACTGGATTAAAGGCTCAGGAATGGCTGATCTCTTTGTACGATGGAAGCTCAGGACGCTTTCATAGTCTCCTGCATCTTTAAGGCTGACGTTCTTCATCACCAGGGTACAGTCTCCATTACGCAGCCTTTCTACAGGAACGTCCACATGGCCCTCATATCCATCACCTGCTATGAAGCTGTCACCCTTTCGCTCAAACACCAACACCACATCATTAAAGTTCCACATTATATGTGGTTCCAGGCTCTGCACATTTTTAAATGTACAGCTCAGTTCAGCTGTGGATCCCTCGGTGACAGTTATCTGATCCTGTGCTGTCAGTGCCCCTGTAAGAGAATCAATCAACTCTACATTAATATGATCTCCACCTAGATGATGCACTTATGTTGAGATGTTTGTTTTATCTAGTTTATAGGAAATAGCTTCTCACCGATGAGGGTGTAAACCCATAAAATATGCAGGAGGGAGGTCCTGATGATCATGATCATCTCTGTGTACAGAAGACCTACAAACACACAATTCAGGATTTATTAATAATAATCATAATAATAGCAACAACATATTCTGAGTAACTGGAGCTAGATCCTGTACTAAGTGCTTAAGAGTAGAACACACCTCTAGGTCGGTTACAGTTAAACATGAAGTGTTTTGATACAACAATTTAACAATATATTCAGAACTAACCTAGAACAGGAAGTTTTAGGGAGCTTTGGATATGTAGCTGCATCTTATTTTGTCAAATAAAACTTCATGAAATGTCATGACATTGCAAAACTCTGCAGAGGGCTTTTAATTCGAAATGACGAATACATAAAGTGGAGAGCGATGACGCCCAAGGAAGAGGGAGAAGACAGGTAGAGGAGACAACAGAGAGGGGCAGAGTGGAGACTGCTGCTGCTGAAAGGAATCCTGGAGGAAACACTGGGAGTTTCTCAATCCCAAGTATGCAAGTTCATACTTGCGTACTTGGTACTAGAGGTGGGCGATACCGGGAATTTTAATATTTAAGCTTAGATCCAAAGGATCCAAAAGACCTAGGATAGAATTTCACCAAACATTGTACGTGACAACAAAATACTTTATTATCACAATCAGCAATTTTGTTTAGAAACAATGGAACAGTAACAAAACAAAGTTTGCCTTAACAGTAGAAAAATAAATCTTTTGTGAGGTAGAAAAGGAGAAACCACAATACAAAAATAATATAAAAATTCTCCCCTCACTAGACATCTTTTCTAGTTCTTTCTTTCTTTGTTTCTTTTTTCAAACAGAATTGTTCTTAGGAAAAACAATAAAAATATTGTTTTTTCTTAAATAAAGAGTGTAAAAAATATAACTTAAAGCTAATTAAAACAATCTCCTGAGGTAGAGGGCTGACAAACCACAATACAGAAACATTAACACACCACAACAAATATTGTAAGCAGTTTCAAACTTGCTCTTTTTTCAAGTCGAACAATACAATAAAATAACACAAAGCATAAGGAATTTCTTCCCCTCAGTGCACTTCTGGCTTTAAACCAAATAAAAACAATGAGTAACGGAGGAGGGCGCTGAGTGGGCGGGGCAGGCTGAGCCTACCTGCAGGCTGATTGGCGTGCGCAGCAGTCAGTCAGCGCCTGCGGGAGAGAAAACAAGCTTGAGTATCGATCTTTTTACACGAGTATTGTTCAATATCAATACCAGCGTTGATATCGATATTTGGATCGATCCGCCCACCTCTAATTAATAAACCTACCAACGCTTAGCGTTTTAAACAACAACAACAGTCCTAACAGTCATGTCGCTTCTACCGTTTAGCATCGCGCTGCATATCTATAAATCCAAGACAAATGGTATATCTGCAATTTAAGATCCCACAAAATAACACTTATTACATGAACCTCAATCCTATGTGTACTCTGCAGAGTACAGTACAGTACAAATCAAACAGACCTATTGAGATGACCGGTCACTCACAAACAAAAACCAGTAACTTAACGCCGGCAAATATTCCGGCAAATAAACAACAAACGTCGCAAGCCTGTTACCTTCAACTCCCGTGTAAGGAATCCGTAAACCCAAACTTCTTGTTCTCACAGTCGGTGTCGTAGCTTGTAGAGCGAACTCGTGGCGAATGTCGGAGCCCAACCCTTGCAGACCGCCACCTATACCATCGGGTGAGGCGGTGAACCTCAGAGCTTCCGTTGACAAATCTAGGAAGACGGAGCTTCGGAGCGTGTCGACAAATCCAGTAAATCTTTTATGAAGCGCGTATCGAGGCTCGTTTCAGTAAGGGCAAGTGAAGTTTTAGCAAATTTGCCTGTGACATACAGTGGTGCTTGAAAGTTTGTGAACCCTTTAGAATTTTCTATATTTATGCATAAATATGACGTAAAACATCAGATTTTCACACAAGTCGTAAAAGTAGATAAAGAGAACCCAGTTAAACAAATGAGACAAAAATATTATACTTGGTCATTTATTTATGGAGGAAAATAATCCAATATTACATATTAGTGAGTGGCAAAAGTATGTGACCCTTTGCTTTCAGTATCTGGTGTGACCCCCCTGTGCAGCAATAACTGCAGCTAAATGTTTCCTGTAGCTGTTGATCAGTCCTGCCACCGGCTTGGAGGAAATTTTAGCCCATTCCTCCGTACAGAACAGCTTCAGCTCTGGGATGTTGGTGGTTTCCTCACATTAGCTGCTCACTTCAGGTCCTTCCACAAGATTTCCATTGGATTAAGGTCAGGACTTTGACTTGGCCATTCCAAAACATGAACTTTATTCTTCTGTAACCATTCTTTGGTAGAACGGCTTGTGTGCTTAGAGTTGTTGTCTTGCTGCATGACCCACCTTCTCTTGAGATTCAGGTCATGGACAGATGTCCTGACATTTACCTTTAGAATTCTCTGATATAATTCAGAATTCATTGTTCCATCAATGATGGCAAGCCATCCTGCCCAGATGCACCAAAACAGCCCAAACCATGATACTACCACCACCATGTTTCACAGATGGGATAAGGTTCTTATACTGGAATGCAATGTTTCCTTTCTCCAAACTTTTAAACTAAAAAGTTCTGTTTTGGTCTCATCCATCCACAAAACATTCTTCTGCCTTCTGGCTTGCCCACGTGATCTTTAGCAAACTGCAGACGAGCAGCAATGTTCTTTTTGGAGAGCAGTGGCTTTTCCCTTGCAACCTTGCCATGCACACCATTGTTGTTCAGTGTTCTTCTGATGGTGGACTCATGAACATTAACATTAGCCAATGTGACAGAGGTCTTCAGTTGCTTAGAAGTTACCCTGGGGTCCTTTGTGACCTCGGCAAATATTACATGCCTTGCTCTTGGAGTGATCTTTGCTGGTCGACCACTCCTGGGGAGGGTAACAATGGTCTTGAATTTCCTCCATTTGTACACAGTCTGTCTGACTGTGGATTGGTGGAGTCCAAACTCTTTAGAGATGGTTCTGTAACCTTTTCCAGCCTGATGAGCATCAACAGCATCAACAACTTATCGTCTTCCCACTGATTGAAAACACTTGATTCTAATTTCACCTTCAAATTAATTGCTAATCCTAGACGTTCACATAATTTTGCCAATCAGAAATATGTAATATTGGATCATCTTCCTCAATAAATAAATGACAGTATAATATTTTTACAATATTTGTTTATACTGTACAATAATATTTATACAAGCCGGCGTACAGGACTGATCAACAGTTACAGGAAACGTTTAGCTGCAGTTATTGCTGCACAGCGGGGTCACACCAGATACTGAAAGCAAAGGCTCACATACTTTTGCCACTCACAAATATGTAATATTGGATCATCTTCCTCAATAAATAAATGACAGTATAATATTTTTGTCTCATTTGTTTAACTGGGTTCTCTTTATCTACTTTTAGGACTTGTGTGAAAATCTGATGATGTTTTAGGTCATATTTATGCAGAAATATAGAAAATTCTAAAGGGTTCACAAATTTTCAAGCACCACTGTAGACCTTTTTTCATGGAGCCTGCTAAGAGGAGAAGGATTCCCCCAAATGGCAACACTGAGCAGATCTGTCCCAATAAGGTATTACAAATAAATCGCCTGTTAATATAGAAATGTGTTGCTACTATAATGTTCACAAGTATTTTTTTTCCTATTCCAAGGTGAAATGTTTGTTGTGTGTCAAGGAACTGGGGTACAACAACCTCAACACCTCATCTATTCTCAGACATATTCGTGCTTGACATGAAAATAATGAGGGAAATAGAGCTGGACCCAGCAAAGTTGGGTAATATTTATAGCTATTTCATTGGTTAGTACTGTTTGTTCAGTGGCAATAAGATTGATTCTAATCTAATCTATCATGCAGTGAGGCTTTGGTCTCCATGATTGTTAGAGACACACGTATTTTGACACACGTTTTGCCTTAAACTCGTACGGGAGTACGAACAAATGGCTGACTACAGGAACCACCTGAGATTCAACCTCAGATGCAGACAGAGTCTGCAAGTGAAATCTTTAGAAAAGGGCCACCGGGCTAACATGATCCTCCAGAAGGCACAGAACCAGCTGCTGAATGAACGAGTGAGGCAAACCAACTTTACCATTGATGCTTTGAAAGTCAGAGAGGAACACATCCGACAGAGACTTACATCATGTCTAGATGAGACCACCTTCCAGCGTGTGATCAACTTCACAGAAAAGGCTCAGTTAACACATAAAAAGTCTAAAACTAGGCAGCAGAAGAAGTTCAATCTTATTGCTGCTCGCCAGAGACACCGGCGGACGGATGATATTCTCAAAGGCTGGAAGAGAGACGGAGGACAGACAACTCACCCAGGTGGAGAAAGACATCTTGGCTAAGGGGCTGAATTTTGCTTTCACACCGAGGCAAATACCACTAGTGGAACTGATTACAGCCACGGAAACAGCAATCCGCAACAACAACATCGCGGACATGGAAGCAGAACAACTGCGTATGAAAGTTTCAGCCTGCCTTAGGAATGCAAAGCCACCGCCGTCCAACATCAGCAGAGAGGAAAGGAATGCACTCACGACTCTCAGTAAGGATAATGACACCATCATCAATGACACCGGTCTTGGAATCACAGGCTCTGCTTGGCAGTGGCTTTCATCTTACCTGGGGGGACGATCATATCAGGTATCATGGAGAGGCTCTATATCTGCACCACGTGCTCTTACAACTGGAGTTCCACAAGGCTCAGTTCTGGGACCTCTTCTTTTCTCTCTCTACACTCGTTCTCTTGGTGAAGTCATAACCTCTCATGGCTT